>PQXN01000154.1:0-90566 GCA_004786275.1 Botryotinia convoluta | reverse complement strand
TATTAAAATATGATTATTAAAAAAAGCTCAATTTTGGTGCATTTTTGAAGTGGGCCATATGCTGATATGGGCCACGCACTGATAAACCACGTTATTCATTCTTCTTATTTTACATTCAAGGGAATAAAGTCTTATTTTATGCTTTTTCCATTCAATCTAACTTTCCGCTTTCATCAATCTCTTGTAGATCTCTTCTCAATCCGGCTATTCCTTCGAATAAAGCTTTTCTATATTCTTTATTTAATTTAGTATTAATTAGTATAGTCTAATTCCTTTTAGATTGAAAGAACTAATAAAGAATCGTTATTTTCTTTATTCTTTATCCGGCTACTCGGACTAAAAGCTCTTATCAGGTGATAATCATGTGATTGGTTATTATTAGATTGATTTATATATAGAATCTTATCTTAGTAGACTTAAATATTTAAAAGATATATATATTATATTGTTATTTTGGATTTAAAACAATAATTCTAATCAACTCTGAATATATATTAGGGTTCTATAGTAGGGAGTATATCGAATAGACTCTAGATAGAACTTAATAATAGATTATATTAGAAATATAGGATATATACTATATGATATATCACATGAGTTATAGTACATATACACATATATATATCTTCCATTTTGTAATCTATCTCTTTAGCCTAACAACTTAATCTACATAGTTATTAATACATGTAACCACTATCCTACCACTCTCATTTTAACAGATTAGATAATAAGATATATAATTATATAACGTGGTTTATCACCGAGCGGGTCACTTCAAAATACACTAAAATCAAGCTTTTCTTGATATTTATATTTTAATAATTAATCATTATTTTTTTTTAAAAAAAAGGGAATTTAATAATAATAAGAATTCAAATATTTGAAAATTTAGTTTTTTTATAGATATTTCTATTATATTCTTAGAAAAATCATAATTGTTACGATTTTCTTTACAAAAAAAACTATTCTTATAATAACTTATATATTAATTCGAACTTTCAATAAAAAGTTAGAAATTTGTATTATTTATATATTAATATATTATATATTCATTTTTTTTAAAAAATTCTAACTTATCCATAAATAAATAAAGTGCACAGTTACACACAGACGAATTTTGTATGTAAAATGAGTGACCCACTCAGTGATATAAACCACGTTATACAGACTACTACGAAATAAGGACTCTTTATCATATAAAAGGTTAGATGAGTGCTGACTCCTGACTATGCTTTTTACTGCGTATCGCGCTGAAGCTTGGCGTTCCGGGGTAATAAAAAAAATGACAGCAGCAAGCTCGGATGATCGTGATAGTTAAGATTGTATTTGAAATCACTTTCTCTATCTCCCTCAGCTAATTTCCCCCGAATCGGAATGCGACGATTACCCGTTTCTTCTTTTGGGTTTATCTCCTTGAGTTTTTTAAGATTCTTTCCTAATGGAAGGCATGATCATAATCCTGGTAGTTGTCTCAGAAAACCAATGATATCAAAAAGTCAGAATCGTGCGTTTATATGCATTAATCGGGCCTACAAAGAGCCTCGCTCCCTCGTCAATCAAGGGTTTTGAGAGACGAGGATATACTCAAGTACCACGTGGGGCGCATTGAAATTACTTCGGGTGACCACTATCTGGTCAGAGAGCCTCTGGGGGGGGGCTCTAGTAAGTAATCTTCAATTCACTTCCATGACTGCGGTTCAAAGCTTTCATTCAGTATCGCCATATGGCTCAATAGGATTCGAGTCCTGCAATGGAGCTGTTCCCCTCCACTGAAGCCTCGCGTCACGTGTTAAGAACCACTCCCTTCACTTTGGTTCTCACTTTCACCTTCGTCTATTGCACCATCAAACTCTCTCTCTCTCTTTGATACCCCATTGCTATAACCACCAAGAAAAATTTGATGAGTATCTTGAACCTCTCCCTCCTTCATCTTGTAATGCTCTTTTCACAGATTCAATGTGTTTGGGGAAATTAAAAAAGGATGACCATTTTCATTCGGTTGATTTGTGTCCTCCTGCCCATTACATCTTACGATCATTGATCTATGATGGATTGCACCATGGATGAATCTGTGAATACACAAGATGGCAGTATGGCAAATAACATCGGTTCCCAAGATGATTCAATGGATTACACAATGGAACATCAGGACACGATGGATTATACTATGAGCCATGATGTGACAAACCACACTTTGTCTCAATTACCAGACGCAGATGATTTTTCAGAGGAAGGTGAGGAAGAAGAGATTCCGGTTGTTGAGTTTGCTCGTTCGATCGGTGTATCTCGAGACCATCAACTTGACAATACCTCGGTGGAGATTTTACTTTTGATGCAGGAAGATATTCATCATAGTTTCTCTAGTGATCTGAATGATGATCATCTGTCTTTATTTACTACACCAGAAATCAATACTAATGAACGAATATCGGTAAGTATCGGTGCCGCACGACTTCTCACATCTATAGCACAAAATGAGAACCAAGAATCAATTGATACTTTGACACATTCTTTACTTGGGCCAAGAGATGTCAGAAATCTGCGGATCGAAATTCCCATACTGCGAAGCGACCATGATTTCGATGTCAGAGGATTTGCAAGAAGAGATGGGTTTGAAGTGAGGCCTCAAGATATCAAATTGCCACTAGAGTTACTTAGTATTGAGAACAATGAGGGGTTGGGATTTCCATCGGACTTTTATAATTTCGAAACTGAGGCATTCGAAACAGTAACTAATGAGAAGATTGAAGTAACAAGAAACTCGATGGTCTATCTTCACACGGCCTTGAAAACAAAATTAACGATAGAGAATGAACAAGAGATTTGGGAAAGCGAGAAAATACACCCAAGAGTGAGTAATGATTCCTTCAAGTGCATCTCATCTACTCTATACTAATGGTTCCAGAAATTTCCTGTCTCTTATCATGTTACGCCACCACTGTCTCCGATGCTAGCCCCAGTACCTGACAGCCCTCTTCCTGTTGTTTCTTCGGGCTGCGAAATACCAGTAGTTTCAGATCCCGATTCTCTTGCCTCGCTGGACCTCAGACTGATTGAGGATGAAATATTCAAGGAAGATCTGCCGACACCTTTGTGCAATCAATCTTCGACTGAAGCAACAATTTCAACGTCCGATGAGCAATGTGTCAAGCCTGCAGATCTATACTCACCACCAGAGTGTATCAGAAATTTCGACCCATCTTCCTCTCCTATACAAAAGAAAACAGCTATCGAGAACCTAAAACTAGAAGAGATTTTGACGCCACCAAAGCTGCTCGAAGAATCAGGACCTAGGAGCGTACACTTCAATAACATCATGGAAGAATTTCTACTCAGCAGTCGACCTCAGTCTGTGTTTTCTGAGCCCGTAATCGAGACCAAATTCTTCGAAGAGGCATTCGGCGACAATGGAGAACAAGCACAACATCGAGTTGAACAAGAGAGACTCGCAGATACAAGAAATCGTGTCGAAGTACCCGTGATGGACTTCAGTATACCTGGACCTCCCTGGATGATTACTAACTTCCGTAGTGTCAATGCTGTTAATTTGGCTTTAACAAAAGTCGCCAAGGATATCAGTCTTAGCCCCTCAATGTATTGGCCTGGACTAAGGAAGTTGCACTCGAAGGTACCATGGGTACCATTTGAACATAACCTGGGAAATGTCGTCGAAGATTCTATGGACAACAAGGAGACTTGGGAGGCGTTCGTGTGCAGTTTAGAAAATGATGATGTGATCACAAGTTCAAATCTCACCTGGAAGAGGGAAGGCTTTCGAATTCTTCAGGAAGATACTGATGATGATGGTGATGATAATGACGAACTTGAGTTGGGATATTTCTCCAAATTCTCTGCGAAAAACCCACCATTAATTATGAAGCGGGACTCCGAGGCGCAAGATGTTAATCAACGACAAAAGCTGGCATTTCAACCCAACCTCAATGCTTACAGAGATACACCAGTACCTTTTCAGCCATTAATAACTCCAGAGATGCGTCGAGAAATAGCAAATGCAAATTTGTTACCACTTACTAAGAGAGCACGATCAGGAATCGACGAACAAACTTCCCTACTCGGCGGTATGTTTTCCGCAAGGGATGAACTTAGTAGTTTTATGGAGATACGAGGAGCGAAGAAACCAAGGCTGATTGAAAGTTCTCATTTCCCAGTTCCTGATTTCTCAGCACGCTTACCATCGAGTCAAATTACCCTGGGCAAGGAATCTCAATTTCAAAAGCCTGAGCCCTCTCGTTCACCTCTCCCAACACCCATTATAAATGCCCCAACAGCCCCCATCTCTATAATTCTATCTTCCACAATCCTCAAAAATCGCCCTCTTCTCCGCTCCCTCGAAGCCCTGATTCCGACTCTAAAGATTTGTGAGCGCGATTTCTCTGCCCACAATACTACGGCTTGGAATCCGGGTTCCGTGATCCGCTCTCCTATCACTTCAACTCTTACTCACGAAGCTGACATTATCATTTCTCCAAGCACAGGACTTATTCTTACCACACTACAACATATAAAGCAAAAGCCACTACCTGGACATAAAGCTGCCGTTCCAATTCGTGATCGATTGGAGAAAGTTAGTGCACGGTATGAGAATTTAATCATTCTCGTCGCTTCCCCTACAACTGGTATGAGCGATGGTGATAGCATTGCCTGGGCTGATTTCGTCGGTTTCACATTGACACTACCCGCAAGTGTCATTGTGAATTATATTCCCGTAGACAAAACTAACAGCGAAGATCAAAGCATGGCAAAATACATCTCCTATCTCATTATTCAACACTCTGGAGATACCCTCTCGAATCCAGTTCTAGAACTGCTAGAACAGGAGTCATATTGGGAGATATGGCTGAGAAGAGCGGGAATGAATGCTTATGCGGCTCAAGCGACGATTGCAGAGTTGAAAGAGCCGGAGCCGAGATGCAAGATGGGTGATGAGGGGTATGAGAGGGAGGTGCAGATGATTCATGAGAAGGGTCCTTATGGATTGACACTGTTCGTGGTGATGGGGCTGGAAGAGAGGATTAGGAGATTGGGCGGGCTAGTGGGAAGGGCCGTGTTGGAAAGGGTCAGTAGGGTAATTGATCAGATATGGGAGTAGACTTTGGTGAAGGTTGTAGATTGAGAGAGTGGCTCGTTGTAGGAAAAGTTGATAATAGGGCTGTAATGACTGACGAATATCTGGCTGGATTTATGCAACATTTACTTGCCGCTGAGGATTGGCTATGTATGAGCCAAGCAAAAATTGCTGGATATGCCCACAAATAGAATAAAATAATTGAAATGGGCTTTCGTGTTATAAAGTCCATACTTTTATACTATTGTCTGGTGTTCCGCCCGTATCTTTAGGTGTCCTAGACGGAGATTGCAGCGAATTTGGAGCGCTTTCATCATCGGAGCTATCTTCATCTGATGTGTCATCATCATTAACATCAACATCGATATTAGTTTCAGCTCTTTGACCCGAACAAGTTGCTATGACTGTTCCGGATGGATGTAATACTGTCGAGCCTATTGGATCTATCGGTCTGAAGTTAGTACGCGAACCATGATGCAGTGATATATCATCAAGAGTGATGAGCGTGGAGAGAACTTAGAAATCACATACCGTCATGAGCCTTCCACTCCCAATCGCACTTGACACCCCCTTCTTTCCTTCCTACCCCCTCCCATACCCTCACTACACCATCTGTGCCTCCCGTCCAAATTTCCATCCCCTTCTCCCCTTCGAAAGAATCCACTCCCATCCTTTGATTCGTCTCCGCTTCCCTGCCCTCCAGCCAAGCGACTAGTTTCCCAGTAACCCTCACATCATATACAAGCACACCTCTACTCTTCCGTTCCGCAACCCACAAGTATCTTCCACAGCTACTCCACCCAACCTCACTAACCCCTTGCCCTCCAATCCCCGCCTCACTATCAGCAGCTGCGGAAATATCCCACGTAGCAACAGTTCCACCCAATCCAGAAGCATCATAGAGACCAAGCCACCTTGTCCAAGTGCCAGCTGCGAGAATGCTTGTACCAGACGGATCAGTACATGGTTGCAACGACAATGCACTTACAATACCGCGCATTCCTACGCCTCCCCCTTTGATTTTATGGCGTTTGGAAGGAATAGTGGGGAGCTTGGTGACGGGACCAGAGCCGGGACGAGATATATCGAAGTGGGATATGAGACATTCTGTCCCGGTTAGGAAATGGGTTCCGGGAGAGCTCCAGAGAATAGATGCAGGTGTGAGGTATTTTTCGGTGGTGGGGCAGATTAGATTGTAGCTGGCTTGGGGGGTGGCAGTTAGAGATAGGATATTTGAGAGGCGGAGTGGGAGTGAATTAGGACAGCTGAGGTAGAGGGTTGTGCTGGGGTCTGAGAGTGTGTAGTGTGGGTAGGGAGCAATGCAGTTTACGGGGGTAGGAAAGGTGTGTGATGTGTAGGGTGTGAGAGATAGTGGAGAAGAGGGATCGTCGAGAAGCGTGGTCGGGAGGATGAATGTACGGATTTGATTATCGGCGGAGGAAGTCAGGAGGGTTGTTCCGTCGGGTGTCCTACCAAAATTAGTAATCGCGAATATATCAAAGGGGCCCAGTGGAGAACATACCATTGTGCACTTTTAAAATAATTAACTTCCAAATCTTCATCTCTGATCCTGTGATCTTCGCCTTTCTTCAATCCCTCATCTTCCACAGATTCTGTTCCGTCTTGCGTCGCATCAATTTTCCTCAATTCCAGCTCGCGCAAATGAGAAGTTGATATAAAACAAGAATAGGTATCAAATGTTGAAGCCACAAGAGTAGGTTTCCTATCATCCACTTCCATTATGCGTCGATAATACTCACCTTCATCACATGTGAACAAACTGGATTATCGATTCGTCGAGTCACGTTACACCTTTTCGCGTTCGGATCATTGATGATCGCCAAATTGGCAATTTTGCGAGCATTTTGTAGATGTGCAACAAACCCCGGCTTATCTTCGGCTGTACATGGGCCAATGTTATTCCGAGGCCGTAATTTCGGTCGAGATCTATTAAACAGGTTCTACAACGATATATGATTGAAAGTCAAAGGAGATTTATCTGATACCTGGCTTGTATTGTAGAGGTAGCAATTCTGTTCTCCCCATCGTCTACATTTCAGCGCCGAGCACAGCTGTATCGATAGCTATGATTATGATGTAGCTTAAGTTGATACAGTGCGATGATTTAACAAATAGCATACATATTTTATGAGAGGTTAGGAAGACGAAATGTTGCTATTCGCCAGGAGGTTTGATTATAATCGATGGTGCTTAGTCAGCCATAATTTGAAGAGTCGGAACAGACCACCACGGGCCGACTTAGGCTGTTTTCTTCCCGACAAAAAGCCATTGGTGCGTATATTGAAAGACACACCTTCTTTCTGCTTAATATCCGGTGATAGTTAGCTGGAAGCATCAAGAGGGGAATCTCCGTTAGCTGGACATGAAGTACATGTTGCTTCGGAATCCGGATTGGCGGTTGCAAGCTTGTGCGTGGAGCAATCATGATTTGTTCAAGCCTCCGCTTTCATTTCCCCTCTTCCACCACTTCAATGCTGTGTAAGCAAACTTTACCATACTTCCAGATATCCATGAGCCATTCTTTTGCACTATTTGGTTTCCCTTTCAATTTCATTACGTTATGATTATTGATTCACAAATCTCAAAAGCCATTTGTTATGACATCGGCCGTTTATACCCGCACATCTGTTACACATAATTTGAGGGGATCTAAAGGCATAGCCAACCACTCGGATGGACAAGCTTTAACACCAAGTTGCCGTGTTTCAAGCCTCCAACGTCTTTAGTATTGAAGGCCTTTTGTCAACGACAACCTCTCCTCAATAGCACGGACCATGGCTGTCTTCTAGCTGGTGGTACGACATTCACGATGGGAACTTTCATCGAAGAATGCAGGAGATTTCAGCTTACTCCTCGACTATGCATCTTAGGAGTTATAATCTCTACCAATAGATCCTCAGTTAATCCATCGCTCCCGTTATCAGTTGTCTTGTCGCCATCTGATTGTATGAGACCCAAGACTTGCAAGCCCGCCTCCGAGATGGGAAACAATCCCCGCAGTATTGAGATGTTGATGAAACTATATCAAGTAGATCAGTATCATCATACGGTTATTATTTCACTATCATGGTAATTCGGCGTCCTGCCAAGATCGGACATATACGAAGAATATGCCATGAGATACGCAGACTTGCGGGGCAAGAGAAGATGAAGATTGAAAACAGCAACAGGAGACTATCAAAGACCTTGATCCGGCGTCTTCGATATTATCCTTGCATTGGGATGTAACTATCGACAAAGAAGGGACATGCTGTTGGCGACCAAACTTCTGAAATCAGCCATTTCATTGATTCCTGTTTATTCTTCAGTCCTGATACATGATCTAGTGGGGGTTAACTTGCTCATTCTCAACAATTGAGACTCTAGACTCACCTGATCCAAGGCTTTGACCCCATTTCCCCCTCATTTCTTTGGATTGAACCGATCATGCGATACTGCAAGTACTCAAAACCAATCTTGTAATCGCTATATTACTCGTGAGTTCTTTAACGATGCCGGTTTTGTTATGCAGCCACGGACGAATCTTCACTGCGGATGCATCGGATGGGTTCAATAGATCGTATTCAAATGAGGGGGGAAGCGCAGACTTGAAGACTTTGAATGTTACCTCCTCAGCCCTTGGCTTTACTAAAATCGAGGGCATTCGCCTTGCTACAGCTGCAAAATCGTCTATATATACACCTCAAATCTCCGTGAAAGAGTAAGATTAAAGCTTCCATATCCATCATCATTTACTTACTTACTTACCAAAACTCATACTCATTACAATTCTCTCAATAGCACCACAATGTCTTCTCTTCTAACCACAGAGCTTGCTTGCACTTCTGCTCCTGATCAAGTCCTACACCTCTTCTTCCAGGAGGGCCAAAACATCCTTGAAGCGCGATCTCCAGATGGTGGCAGTGTTTGGACCACTCAAGACACTGTTATTTCCAAAGATGGAGATTACAGTGGTTCTTCGATGACATGTTATTATGTAGACAAAGACGCGAACTTCGATAACCAACCCTCAGTATGTCCAGTTTCACTACGCTTATATTCATCTGCTGACACAAATTTCAGATTCATCTTCTCTACATTAACAAGGACAAGCAATTGATGGAGAAAGTGAAGCGCATGAAGGGAGATAATCCAATCTGGGAGGACGTCAAGATCCCAGACGAAGTCAAGAAAGGCCCAGAGCAATATTCGAGATTGGCCAGTGGAGCTTTCAATTCGGGTAGTGGCTGGAATCCAAATGGTTCGCAGTGGGCCTACTTCTCAGCGTGAGTTACAATCTATAGTTCTTGGTTTTGGAAATTCACTAAATTCCATTAAAGTACCAAGGATGGCAAGATGGGCATGGTTGAAATTAGACGCACTCCAAAAGACCCATGGCATACTGAGACCATTCTCCCTGAGCAATGGGGCGAAGAGCTCCCAGGGAGCTCCCTAGATTGCACAATCTCCAGCGGAAAAATCAGGATTTTCTTCCAGCACCATGACTATAGCATCCGTTTGTTTGAGAACCAAGATAACAAGTGGCATGGTAAGTAGAGATGCTCACCTGTCATTATGCTAATAGTTTAGAAGCTAATATTTTTCTAGACCGAGGCGTCTACGTCGAGAAAGACAAGGTTCAAGCCACAACACCAATTGCTTGCACCATGACTAAGGACGGAAGCGTTCATCTTTTCTACGTCGCAAAAAACAACAAGATTGTTCACTGCGCAGATGGAAAGAAAGAGGAAGAATTAGTCAATTTCTTCCCAGGCTCAAAGTTGGGTGCCACATCAGTTGAAAACAAGATCACCTTGTTCTTCAGGAACTTGAACCCCGTCAATGAAGTTGATATATTGGAGAATGAGAATGGCTCATGGAAGCAAGGCAGCACTGTAATCCGTGCATGATTAATAGTGGATAATTAGGAGGAGGTTCTTTCTTATGTCAATTCACGGGACTCCCGCTTGGGGAGAAAAGTTGTCAACTTTCTTTAAACACACAACCACAATCAGTCACGTCGGGATGATACTATGAACAAATTCACATTCCTTGCAATTTGGTTCACGATCAATCAGCTATTAGTTACCTTTCCCTTCAATTCAGTCATTTGTCTGCCCGAAATATAGGTTTACTTACTGACCGTGACCGTGAGATCTTCCTATAATGATTTGTTGAATAATTAAACCGTGGTAATCATATTTGTCTGTACTTCAATGAGATCTTCCTATAATGATTTGTTGAATAATTAAACCGTGGTAATCATATTTGTCTGTACTTCAATGAGATCTTCCTGCTCAATACTGATCTTATGGAACGAATGCCCGCTCAAGTCTTGTCACGTGACACAAAAGCAACCGAACTGAATGCAATTTCTTGGCATTATTTCTACTATTCCAATATAATCTTGGCAATTAATAAATGACCACTTCTATCTATCAAGCTGAAATACCAGCAGGTGTTGACTGGAGATTTGATTCACTGATGCATCATGTGCTAGCTTTGACGAAACCCTCCATTTGCTTGTAATATGTCATGTGACCTTTATATTTAACATTGTCAGATTTTAGTCTATAAATTCTTCTTGTATTATCTTCAGTTTCTACTAGGTAATTTTTGACACTTGTGCTTTCAATGTAGTGAGTGTATTATTAGTCAATTAGTCAATATATCTCAAAGAAGTGTGATATTTTGCCATCTCATACCGCCTTTAGAGGTTTTGAATAACATTCGGATTCGTCAAAAGCATCTCTGACAAATACTTTGATGATTTCTTCCTTTCTATCCATATCCAGTTCTTGGCTTAGGCATTCACCAGAAGCATCAGACTCTTTCACAATGATTGATTGAATATAAAGATTCGAGGCCAGGATCGTACAGTTATAGTGATGCCTATGAGGGCTGTGTTCGTTTTGTGGTTAGCAAGGCTGATTTCTTCACGTAAAATTAGATTGATCAACAGTGATCTAATCTAACCTACAAGCATTATCAAACCCTATCAAGTTGAATGTTTTCCATTCTTGATAATGGGTTTATATCTATATGAATGAAGGTTTCCCAGTGAATCAATATTATTTGGTTATGACCCCTCCATATTGATTGAATGATAATCGGCCATAACCTTATCTAGAATTTCTATTACAAGAATTCTTGCGAAACTACAACTGAAATCAAAGAGAAACTGCAAACTCTACAATTATTGTCATTTGACGTAATCACAATGAGCGCTAAAACCCCATACGATATTTCTGCTTCGTCAAAGACAATGAGCCAATCTTTCACTAGCTCATATCCCGAGAGCCAAGCGCCGTCAAACTCAAATTCCTCGGGTGCGGCACAAAGATTTCAACAGCAGTCACAGCCCTCTTTCGTGATCGGGGGAATACCATACCTTATCCCATCAATTTTTGGGGTTTACAGGGATGGCATGAGGAAACTTTGTCTCGCGGAACACCATGTCTCGACACCATTTATGTCTATTGCTGTACATTCTGGTTTCTCTGGCGAGCCCTCGATTATTCTCTCCTCTCCCACAGCAGTGATGGGAACTGCAGAGCTCCACACTTTTTCCTCCAAGACTGAGCTCGTTATCGGCAATACCTCGTCGACTTTACACTCTTCAGGCTTCATTTCGCCGGTCTATGACTTCACCTATACATTTGATGATGGACGCCAGGAATCATTTCAGTGGAAAAGAAGCGCCGGCGCGGCAGTCGCAGGTTTAGGCGGCAGGAGTAGGGGGTACAAGCTTGTGAGGGTCTCTAACGGGGAGGTATTAGCGGCTTGGACACATCCAGGAGGTCCAAGTATCGATAAGATGGCGAAGATTGGACTGTTGGATAGTATGAGGGCGCTTGGTTGGGGTGAAAGGTGGGAAGTAACGCTTGTGCTATCAGCCATAGCACTTATTGAAAAGGAAAGAAGGGCAAGAAATAATGCTGCTGCTGCGGCGTAGGGAGGGTTTTGAACTTCAGAGCCAAAGTCGGAGGGCCCAATATGATACCACTTGTTTTCGGAGGATTTAATGGGAGTTTACCTAGCTTGGATATAATTCGAAATTTGGTCAGCATTTGATATGCACCACGAGATCTGATTATGATTTTCACTATTGTTGACTTGGCTTTGCTATAATACTTTCTGTGATTTTCAAGACACAATGACTCCAGTGAGTCAAGTTGACGAGGAATTACTTCAACTGTTGAACCCAAAAAATCTATTTTTGGAGTTCCTCTAGAACGCAAGTAAATTCTTCGATCCTTCGATTACTCCGAAGATAATGATTCTTGACTTGATTTCTTTCTTTGTACCATCAGAAGTTTCCCGTTAATTTGTCGTGCCATGTGTGTGCCAACAACCCTTTGTTTTCGGGAACGACAAAGCGACAATCTCTTCGGAGTGTCCCTCGTGGCGAGAACAAGGTTCTCAAGAAGAATTTTCACATCACCGAAGTCATTGGTCATAGAAGTCCTCTCCATCAGACTACAAATTTTCTGGCGGTCTAGAGGGAATAAATAAATTTGTAAAATTTCACCGTGCAAGAACAAAGGAAGACATCGATGGCAACAAACTAGCCTTTTTGCGGAACACCAAGTCTTCTTTCATCAATATGATGGCTCCCTCGTCCATCAACTATTCAAATCTCTCTTGTCATCACCAAGTTGGATCCAAGATATCATCATTGCTTCAATTGCAAAAATGTCACACAGTCCAAGCAGTCCAATTGTACGTCCACAGGAGGATCACGAAGGCCTCCAAGTCGTTCCCGACGACGGTCTCCAAACCCCAGACCCAGAAGAATCCCCCACAACTAAAGATCTTAAATTCCAACCATATTCCGCTGGATCCGCCTATGGCGGCACCTTAAACGTTCGCGAACCTGATCACGACGTCCCGCCAGTCCCGGAATCGCCTCCTCCAGCTTTTCATCTCATAAATGAATATAAGTTAGGTCATAACAATACATTACCTGTTGAAGATGCGCCTCCGCCACAGACGATTAAAAAGAAACAAGTGTGCGGATTGAAGAAAAGGACATTCTGGTTGTTGATAATATTATTACTGATCGCGATCATTGCATTAGCCGTCGGTCTAGGTGTAGGACTAGGCGGGTCTAAATCATCAACCTCTTCCAGCCCCTCAAATTCTAGCTCCTCATCAGAGTCTACAACCGCCACAGGTACATCCTCTGCGGCACCATCTGCCTCTTCTCCCATCGGTCAAACATGCGTCAAAGGTACAGGACCGGGAAACTATCTCGGTCTCTGTGACTTCTCCTGCAACTTCGGCTATTGTCCTTCTCCCTGCTCCTGCGTCCAGTTTTCCTCAACCGCAGTCCCACCGCCCCCCATCTCAAACACGCCTGGATTTCCACTACCAGGACTAAATGCGGATTATTCAGGCTTGTGTAGTTTTACGTGCAATCATGGATATTGTCCCGACGGAGCTTGTACCACGGATTCTTCGGCTGCCGCAGGAAATTCATCTTCGAGTGCGGTGCCGACGTCAAGTTCGGTATCTTCCACACTGCCGACTTCGAGCCTGGCGCCGTTGACGTTGACGGCGCCGACAAGTACGGTGGTTGTTACGTTACAGGGCTCGCAGACTAGTACAGTAATTGTGGTACCAACTTCGACTGGCTAGTATTTTCATTGTGGTATAGGTGGTAAGATTAGATCGCCATATTTATATCGGGACTCGATGATCTTGGTTGTATGCCGAAAGATGTATATTAAAACATAAAAAGATCAGAAGGGGGAAAAAGGCCGATATCTTGTTCCTATAGATTTGTGTACTATATATTTCTTATGTTCGCTTCTACTGTACAAATATTGAATGGGTTCTCAAAGATGAGAAGAATTTATCAAATTGGATATAGAATTGTTTAGAGCTAGAAAATGAATCAAAGACTTCATCATCATTTGCAAGCGTGTTGAAATCAATTAGTCGAAGTGAGCAGCCCATTTAGGAGAATTTGAAATTTATGCTTGAAATCTGGCATTTGTTGATCTCGAAAGTTCGAGTGAGATCAGATTTTTAGTGACTAGTCCCGTCTTTGACGGAAAGCTAGATTTTCTGGCAAGTCTGGTAATTTCTTTGACAACAAAGCTCAACTCAACAGAATACAAAACTGATACTTCTGATCGAATATCAATGATTAGACGATGCGGCTTGGTTCATTCCTGAATCTGCCACTGTTTATCTGGCTCACGTTTCATACAAAGGTATTTTACACATACTTTGCGACAACACACATTCACTATAATTGAAATATCTTTAATGGACTTCTTTGGGAAATGAACTACTCCTCTCAAAAAATTCACTTCGACTTTTCTAGATACGAAGAATCGAGAACTTACTCGAGGGCTATTGAAAGAAATTACAGGTAGATGTATCCCATTGATAAAACGAAATGAGAAGCAGAGATCACACGTCGTTTGATGATAATCTAATTTATAATGTAAAATTGGTTGATTTTATGTAAGGTAATTGCGATGCAACTTATACTACTTTGATTTACTTTGACACTAGTGCTTTATTCACCCCTCTTGGATCTATGCAGGGTATCCCATGTTATTTGCATTCGCTTGCTGCGATGCCGGAACTACCGTAGCCCATTTTTATTATTTAAGGTCCCACCCACTTTCGGCACTTGCGAGTTCCTTCTTCCTCGAACAGCTTCCTCTTAACTGCAAGTTGATAGCAAAACTGCCAAACTCGAACACAACAAACTTTGAATACTCTCTCATCGATCAGAAATCACTTCAATCATGTCCGGAAAGGGTACTTCTGGCTCCAGTGGCTCTGGTAACTCTCTCGGTAGCCCATATACTGTCAACAGCAGTGGTACCAACAGCCAAGTAATTAAGTTCCCCACCGCTCGAATCTCTTCCTTCACATTCAACCCTCCTTCGATTTTGGAAACTACAGACTAACCCTCTAATCTTCAGGGCAACAGCTATGACAATCGCTCCACTCCCTCTGGTGAAGCTTATCACTACAGCAATAGCAGTATGTCGCCTTTCCTCACTCTATTCATCAAACCTTAGGTTCTCCTTCATATAATAGCTGTATGCTGACACTTCGTGCAAAAGATGGTTCCTACTACTATGCTAATGGTAATGGCTCCACCTATTATAACGGCAGCAGCGGTTCTACCTACACTGCTCCCGATGGTACTTCGTACAAGAAGTAAGCTGGGTATCCTTGCGATGGTTATTAGTCTGTGCAGGTCAGTTCTAGGTAGATAACTAGTTGGCTTTTTGAAGGGCAGAATGGGTTATCAGTATTTATATCTCGATTGTTTTCGGGATATGATCGTTTAGCTCTGCAAACGAATCAACCTAATTTGCTTCTGAGAACGATGCTTTTGTCTGCTTTGTGCCTGATGTGATGTGAAGTTATTTAGACTGCAATTGCTTTTTTCTTTGATTTCCTCACTACTAAATTCAAGCTTACACTTTACAGCGATTTAGTCAAGAACCGCGCAGCACCTGTCTTGTCGAAACTTTTCTCTCTCTTTCAATAACGCAGAATCCGGATATTAACGCAGTCACACTTGCAGATGTCGAGACAAGAAGTTACATGCCTGGCTAAGGATTATGACGAGTAATGGTAGGAGGGTGCCCATGGTTAGCGGCCAGCAAAACCACAAGGTTCAGATCAGAAACCTATCACGCCTGGCCAATAAACACAAAGGGACAACAGAATCCGATACTTCAAACGTGAGCATGAGATAGAATCTATGCAAATATCTCGCTTCACATCAAGATTCGTAGTTTCAGCTACAGCACCAGTTTCATCTTCTCGGAGCTCAGTTATCACGCGCTACTTATTAGGATACTATTCACGTAGTGACCCCCTTGCCACTCGCTTAAGCTCCCTACTCCTTATTCCCTGCAGATTCTCTATCCATCTATTTGGGGATTGTCACTTTGTCGATTCTAACACTGCACATTATTTTGAGCGTTGGTTGCATAATAGTGTTGCGCCATCTTGCATTTTTTTTAATAATAGTAGCAACACTCCATTCATGCATATAGCATTCATCTCTATGTGCGGTGTAAGGATCGGAAATAAGACGAGGATCGCAAATCATATAGAAAATCAGGATATCAGTTACCTATTCCAACAAAAGCGTATCTCTAGAAGAAAAGCAGTGACCTTGAAAATTAATGGTATCATTTTGTAGCTCAAAAGAAAATATCTACATCTACTAACTACAACCCCCGAACAGTCCTTTACTTTACTTCACGATCTTGGACTTCTTCTTGACCTTCTCGACCAGACTACTAAGATCCGCCTTATCCTCTTTCTCTCCCTCAACCTTCCTCTTCTTATTCTTCGTCTTGACTTCGACCTCTCCGTCATCTTCCCCACCTCTCTTCCTCCTTCCCTCTTCCAACAATTTCTTCATACCCTCCGTGCCCTTGAACTTTGGATTGCTGGGATCAATAGCATACTCGTGATTCTTGAAGACATCACCGAATCTCTCATCACCAACATCCATCTGGAAATTTTCCTGTAAGCCACCTCTCTTACTCTCAATTTCTTCGCCCTTCTTCCCCTTTCCTTTACCCTTCTTCTTTTTCGCCTTCTCGGCGCGTTGAATCTCAGCAATATCGAAATGGTCCAGATGTTCTGCCTTATCCGTCGAGTTTTCCTGCATAAGCAATTCCAACTCTGCACGATTCGACGCCTTTTCTTCCGCTTCCTTAAGTTTGGCATCGTGTTTCTTCTTGCGTTCTTCTTTGCGTAGTGATTTTGCTGCTTTGGATTTGGTAGCTTCATCTGTTGCGAAGAAAGGATCGTCGAATCCGAGATCTTCTTTGGCTTCGACTTCTTTCTCTTCATCATCAGAAGCATTTGGATCTTTGCCTTCACGAACGGCCTTAGCCTTTTCTCTCCTGCGAGCCTTGCGTTCTTTTTCTTTGCGGATATATGCTTCCGCTGTGGTTTCATTAGGTATGGGCTCGTTTTCGAAGACGTTTCCTTTGGCGGTGGCGCTTAAACCGGCTGTAAACGTAATCTCCATGTCACCAACAGGGCCACTGTCTTTCTTCTTTTTGGTTGGCTCATCTCCGAGTCCGAGAGCTGCGCGAAGTTTTTGTCTCTCAATTTCCTTTTTAGATAATTTAGGGGCATCTTCGTCGGCCTCTACTTCTTCCTCCTCATCGTCCTCCGAATCACTTCCTAGGTATGCTCGTAAATCGTTTTCGCCAATCTCCGCGCGACTACCTGTGAATGCTCGATTGATTGCATCTTTTCGGCTTGCTTCCTCAGGGTTCATATCCCATGTAAGTTTGACTTTGGAATGCTGAAGCGCATCTGTAACGAACTCGGTAGGTTTATATCCAGAAGGCACCTGTTCACACTCATCTCTTGGTTCATCATCGAATTCTGTACCATCGGGGATGAATCTTAGATCGAAAAAGTTGGCGGAACTCAAATACTCTGTGCCGTCGCATTTCTGGTAAATATTCTCTGCAGTTTTCTCGTCCGAACAGACGACAACGGCATAGAAATATCGTAGTCGTTCGAGTTGATATTGTCGTAGTGCCGCGCCATCAAATTCATTACCATCATCTGCCTTTTGTAAATCCTTCTTAATTTTCTCCTCTAATTCTTCGTCATCGGTTTCCTCATCATCCTCAGAGTCATCCTCATCCTCTTCTTCGTGCTTCTTTGCGAAAATTTCTTTTGGTGGGCCCTCCAATTCCTCTCGTTCCATCCTTTCCTTTCCATACTCAGACTGGTAAATAGAAATCTTATGAATCTTTCCACCAGGCTTAACGAAACTCTGAAAAACAGCCATTAAATCCACCGATCGAATATTGTCCCAATCCAAATTAACCACCGCTATTCTCGAAGAAACCTCTCCGATTTCGACTGCCTGCTGCTCTGCTTGCATATCTGGAAAAGTAGCTTCCTCTTCAATATCCACTCCTCCGTCTTCATCTTCATCCTCATCCTCGTCTTCATCTTCCGAAGAAGAAAAACCACCACCTCTCGCAGGATCATATCCCGCAGCCGCTTTTTTCAATTCCTTTCCCACTACCTCGTCGTCCTCCACCTCCACATCTTCTCCGCCCTCATTCTCATCGTCACTTTCACTGTCCTCGTCTTCTTCATCCTCATCAACATACAATCTCTCCAGCGCCTTCTTCTTTCCACTGCCACTCAATTTCCTTCCATATCGATCCACCTTTGCTGAATTGGAAAAATCATCATCTTTCAGCATGCGCGAGAATCGTTTATCAATCTTCGTTCTGGTCTGTTTCTTCGAAGGAAGTCGAAATCGAGGATCGGTAGTGAAATTGGAGAATCGAGGATCATTGACTGCAGAAGCAGAGGATGCATCATTCGATGCACCCTTAGGAGCTTTTTGTTTTGGCATTATGCTGTGATAGTCTCTAAAATGTGCAATTGACAGGCTTAGAACTTGGAGAATTGGATTTATTAGGAGTTGAGAAACTTTTTTTCGAGATTGCGGGATTTTGCCGGTGGAGATTTAAAGCGGTGAGATTGGCATCCACGCTGATTAGTCAGTCAGCCACAGCTTTAGCCACATCCCTGGCAGCAATGACGAAATGCTTTTGTAGATCTTCTGTCTGACAATGAGTTTACTGGCCAAGACTTGGAGATGGATTAGGAATTTAATAAAATTGAATATGGATAACATTTACCCAGTCAATACAGACTTCAGATAGGTATCAATTTCACAGCTCAGCAGAATTATCATTGAAAATGGATCACGAAGAGAAACTGGATAAACGTGTATGTAACTGACCCCCCTTGACCCCCTCGCCCACTTGAATGCTTCAGCACCGCCAGCATCTTGTTCCCTTGATAACTCTATTGCGTAACTAAAATCCATACAGATAGCCTTTACAGTAAGCGGGAAAGTTCAAGGTTCGTTATAGAATATACCTCTGGTCAATTATGCACATGGACAGTACTTCACTCATCACGCTCACCCTGTGATTCTAAGAAGCATTGTTGACAATTGGAATTCTCAGGAGTCAATTTTCGCTGGTTTACACAGAAGAAAGCGAGGGCACTTGGAGTCGTTGGTTGGGTACGCAATACAGATGATGGAAAGGTACGTTCCATCTATTCATACCTTTTGATTTCTTTCCCTTTCCCCCAATGTCCCCCAAAGCCTTGCTCTTACCAATCTTGTTGCTCCAACCCCAAACCAACATAATCCGACAGGTAAAGGGCGAGGCTCAAGGTTCTGCCTCCCAAATCGAAAGTTTACGCGCAGATCTCAAAGAAGGGCCATCTCATGCAAATGTCACAGGGTACGAAGACAAGGAGCTGGATCTCAAGGAGAAAGGGGTAGCCGAGGAGAGGTTTGAGGTTGTAAGGTAGTGAAGGTTGTTTCTGACAGATTATGTGTTGGCCCGGATATTAAACTATGAAATAATGATATGCCAGTTTATCAATGTTCATTGCAACTTCCAACTCACATCAGGGGGAGTTTACTGATGGCTGTAGATCGTGCGTACGCAGTTTATTACAGGTAGATAACGAGATAGAAGAGAAAAATACCTTTAATGATGCAGACGAAATGTTATTCAATGATTGGTGTTGGGTAATGATAATGAAGAGCTGACACCTCATCTCCAATGCCTGGCGTTTCTCCTATCTTGCCTCTACTTAGCCTGTCTTGTCAGAGTATCAAAAGCTAGATACCTAGGTAGCCACAAGTGCAGTCAGTCCACCAGGCCCGCGATTTACAAGCTAAATTTTCCGTCTGGTCAATCTTCTTTCCCTTGTCTCGTTGCTCCCCAAAATGCTCTCACGACTCAAGCAAGCCAGAGAGGACGGTACCATGATTCGTTGGATCTTGAATAACACTTATACCCGTACCATCTCTAGCGGTATTGGCGATGGAATGAGGAAGCGACAGACAACAGTAAACATTGGTGGAAATGGAACTATGGGCGGAGGTGGTGACAATGGCTTTGGAGGAGGAGGAGCTGCAGGTCTTAGCGGTGGAACCGTCCTTAGTCAAGACATTTATTCATACACTACTGACGCAGAAGTTTGTCTCGTTTTCTTGAATGTATTCTCCGGCGAAGGCGCCGACCGCACTGAACTCCGAAACACAGATCAAGATATCCTCGTCATCTTCGTGGCAGCCGGATGTCACAACACCGTCGTCATTATCAGCACCTTTCGTGCCAGAATCGTCGACACCTAGATCGATTTAAAACACCCATTATCGTAAAATTAAAACACATTATCTACATTTCTCCTCAAGCATTCCAGCATCATTATCCGACCATTCTATTTCCGCATCCAACACAATAAACACTTCCAAAACTCTCATAAACAAGCAATGTATAATTATCACATCTCTCTTTCTATTACTTTAATTTTTTAACCCATCCATGCATCCCTCGATCCCTAATCGATTTCGCTATACAAACTTTAGCTCATCTGATTCCACCAGCTTCCGTCCTCTGTGCTATCCGTCTTATGAATCTTTCGTTTCATCTCTAACCTTTCCACCTTACCCCTCTCCAAAAATGAATCAAACTACATATCCCATATAGTGAATTATGTATGCACATCTTTCTTTCATTCCGTCCGTCCGTCTCTCATTCCCAGCGACCAATCTCCAACCCCACATCTCATCTTTTTTCCCGTTGCCTAAGCACACGAGTTTTTCTTTGAAACAACCAAATCCCTCACATCACAAATTCATCCAAACTCCCTGTTTCCCAACTTTCTTTTGTACAACGCAAACGCATCTCCCACTACTTGGTTTAATAATACAATCCATCGTTCTTCCTTCCTCACAATCAAACTTTGATATCCGTCTTCTCTTGTTCAACTCCTGCTTCGGCATCACTCTTGACATTTGTCGCCAAACCCTCATTTTCTTTCCCCTTAATATTCTCCTCAACCCCCGGCCCCTCCAAATCAATTTCCTTCCTCAAATCGGGCAAAAATCTATCAATTCTCTTCCAAGTTTCGGTCCATAACTTCTCTTGCGTCTCATCTTGACTACGCGGTACCAAGTATCCGCTACTAGACATTACAAGAAGGACATTCTTTAAACTTTCTGGTACTGCTTCTTCCTATTTCATTTATTAGTAAATTTACAATCATCGAATAGTTCCATTGACATACCAAACTATCACCCTGTCCACTATTCATCAAACGATCCATGATGTCAAGTATCTTAATCCAAAGATCTAGCATACCCTCCCATTTCGACAATAGTACCAAATAGTGCAAGAAGATCCTACAGAGAAGCGTGGCGGCTTGAACACGAGTTTCACTCATGCCAACGGGATCGGATGAGTATACTTCTGGCTTTAGCAATCGAGTTATGAGAGGGAAGAGAACCTCGCCGAATATAGCGGTCCATTCTTCGTGATCACCTGACGTTAATTCTGGTGATAATAACGAACGCTGTAACGAAGAGAATGCTTGATGTCGAATTTCTCGGCAAGGATTGGTACACTGTGTCGTCAAAGCCATGAAGATTGGTGACCAATAATTTGCCCAAGCTGTAGTGAGTTAGTACAAGTTGATGCGATGGATGAATTTACACATACCCTCTTTGCTTTCAAGATGTGATTGTTCCATCAGGACAGGAATTCGCGACGTCAAAGAATATATCATCGTTATAGCCTTGACTCCTCTAGCTACGACCGCATCTACCACCTGTGGCTTTGGCTGTTTGACTGGTTGTCCTCTTCGTGTCCTCTTATCCTGTTTTTGCTCCACGGTAGACCCTACACTCCCGGCAGTGGCAAAATCATTGAGCAACTTAACAGCTGACTCGTAATTATCTGCCATTATAGTTGGTGGAGAACCAATAGCAACGCCTTCAAGGATTTCGAACACAGCCGATGCTGAAGAAGGACTGGTTGCAAGATTTTTAAGAATTACCCACAAGTCGGGAGAAGTCATGATTTCGTTTCGTAATGGACCTGGCTCTTTTATACATCGTGTTAATCCTTGAAGAACAAGTGTGGCAGATTTCTCGAACAAATCTTTCTTGAAACTTGAGATAGCGTGAAGCACCACAGGAACACGAATGTATGATTGTTCCTACATATATTAGCTTTGATTGGTTAGACAAGATAAGATATACTAACATAGCTTGCATGCAGTAGGTGCAGTAGATAGAATATTGTTCTAGATACCATCAAGGGATGCCAACTGGCAGAGTTTCGTAGAACGTTTTGTAAAGCTTCTGCAACTTCAGCCCCAAATGCGTTGATAGTTTCATTATCTCGCATTGCAAGCACGGTACACAGCTCTAATATGTAAACCATTGATGGATCATACACAGAACCGGATGGTGCACCGTTAACGCCGTTTGTAGGACTTGATGGGGGTTCCACTTCCGATTTCACACTTATGACGACCGATGAAGGGTCATCTGGCAATTGCGATATCAATGCTTGTATGAGAGGTCGTAAGGAATCAATAGGCATGTTTCTAATCACATTAGCGATCGAGTCAGAAGAAACAAGTAGACATTACTTACACTACATTTGCGAACACGTCGCCCATGAAGCAAGCATTCACACAATCGACTGTGCACAAGGTACTTTCGAGCTCTTCATCTGATGGCTCTGGAGGATCGTCTGCAGCATAGCTAGTAATGTATGACGCAAAAGCAGAGAAAAGACCGGTGTCGCTGGGTTTTGCCCCGCGATCAATGACTTGGGAAGGATTTTGTAAGGGAATTGGAGCAATATCCATGCTATTAGATGTAGCAAAGAATGGGGGTATCAAAGAATTAACAAATAAGTTCAACCAAATCCTAGAAATCTGTACACGTGATTAGCAAATCTTAGGAAGTGTTTGACTATTGATCAACTTACGTGCTTCCAACTTTGTCCTATCACACTTTCACTACCTAACACAACACGGAAAAGAACAACAGTCGCAAGCTGAGCCTTCACATCTCTACCAAACTTGACTGCAAGTTCACTAACCATGACACTATTCTCCCCAACCTGTATCTCCGTATTGAGGATAGTACTGGATGGAATCTCTGTTGCAAGTGTAGTAATGTGACTCAGACAATACACGACTTGGTCAATGACTTCAGTCAAACCATATTTGGCTGCGATACGGACACACTGATCAAAACCAGTGATAACTCTCTCAAACACAGCATCATCAGTCGCCGACATAAAGACATACGACAGAGTTGCAACCACTGGTTTCCAAGTAGCTGCGAACATATCTGCATCGAAGATATTAGTGTTGCAGATAGTGAGATCACCCGCGGAAGCAGTTTTTAGTAATAATTCCTTCCAAGCATAGTCGAAAGCATGTTTGTTGTCATGCTCATCAGGTAGAATGATTTCGTTTGATTTGATAGACTCGTAGATGTCCTGGAGGTATTGCGAAGCAAAATCCTGCCCGCCATTAACTCCACGCAAATTCCGTGCAAAGTTTTCTAGCTCCATGCGTTTACCCTTCATGTTCGGATTATGCTGATCCGTATTCAACATGATGATGGCATAAGTTAGAACATATACGGAATCTTTATCCGCGATACCTTCAGGCAAGGTACCCGAACAATAGTTTTCTGCGAAAGTCGAGATAATCCGTTCAATCAAAGCAGATTCTCCGGGTAATCTGAAGGTCTCGAGGAGTTCACGCAGCGCCTCGTCAACTCTCTTGTTTTCAAAATCAAATGAATCCATCAAAGCTTCTAAAATGGGCTCATTTCCTTTCTTGGATATGAATTCGCCCAATTGCTTTTTGTCGATACGAGATGTTCCCTTCAAGAAATTTGCGACAGTCTTTGCATCTCTCGGATCATCTATGATGCCTTGTGACGCCAAAAACGCAATTCCAGCCTTCGGACTCTCGTTAAATTTGACCGTTCCCTGAATGATAATCTTCTTCCTTCGTTTCTGCTCGCGTAGTGTTGCTTGATCAGGGTAGCCATCATATTTCGGTTCATCGCCAAGTCTATCTGCAATGAATTGAACAAAACCTAAGAGAGCATCCAGACAGAGTGGTGGGACACTTGTCGTGCTCCAAGTTGCAGAATCTGGAATCGCATTGCGAGACAGAAGTCCAACCATATCCTCGCAGATATCACTTCGGTCGATCTCGCAATCATAATTGACGTATAGTTCAGCCATATAGCTCGGGATCCGCGCAAGAGCTCCAACACTTTCCACCATTGCTTCACGTGCATCCGGCTTACGCGACCCACCTTCTAACCCTAGGGTTCGACGATCTTTCACAGGTACGGGCGTGGAACGACCGCTGCTAGCTTGTGATGGTGGGGGCTTAACCAGTTTTGGAGCCTGTGGTATACCAGCATACAGAGAGGGATCGATTCCCCTTTCCCGGGGAATTTCTACACGAGGATGCAAGCATGCAACAAGATAAGACAGAAAGAGCTCTTGCTGCAACTTCAAGACTCCTCTGCACGTCGAGAGAAGAGTGCCAGCAACAATGAGCGACTCCTGTAAGATAGCCATATTGTCCGATCGGACTAATTGGAATAGATATCGACAAAGGCGGTCTTCAGCAAGGGTTGCCAAAGCTGGATGCTTGGCAATTGAAGGACCTGCTATCTCTAGAGCTACGTTGATCATACGAAGAGCGATAACTCTAAAAGAATCGGCATGTTTTCGATCGTGAGGATCTAGTAAATCTATCAAAGCCCTAAATAGCTCACAAATAGATGGAAGAGAATAAGGCTTGCTGGGAGTATCATCCGAAGCCTCTGATGCCGGCGCCACAATTCCAGCTTCAGATGAAGACTCTAAGAGAGGAACCTTTTCCATAGCAGATGACGGCCGTGATGTGTCAAAGCTTGAAGAAGGTGGCCGTGATCCGGCAGGAGATGCGGTCAATTTCGTGATAGCACTTGTACTCGCTGCTGAAGGGGTCATTTTGACAGTGTCCATATCTTCCTTTGTCTTCTCGTCTAAAGCTTCTACATCATCCCCAGCCTCAATTTCTAAATGCTTCAGTCTCTCGAAAATGATCTGACACATCTTGGCCATAGTCATTTCGGCAGACCCACGAAATAACTCTGATAGCTGTGGCTGACAACACATATTTAAATTCGTCTCCATCATTTTACAAACACTTCCATCACTCAGTAAATCTCCGCCGGGGCCAGACAGCATTCCTTCCATAAGTTTCAATATTTTTTGATATACTTTCTCTTCAGCCACTGTATCTCGAGCTTCGAACTGGCAATTTGTCATGGCAGCAGATAAAGACTGCATTGCCTGTGAAAGTCGAGGGGAGCTTAGACTGATTAAGTTGTACGAGAAGAACTTTATGATGGCAGCCAGGGCTAAAGTTGTGATCGGCGACGGCGTTGCGGGATTTTCGATGACCATAACTTGAAGAAAAGGATGGAGTAAAGATGGTGCATCGAATGTGTGTATGTCTAACGGTAGAAGAATCATAAGATCAGTTGTGCCCAGCTCAAAAGAGATTTATGTTACCTACCTTTGCATCCAGTCAATTCCTGTCTGAGACGCTGAAATCCAGCCATCAGAGGATTATCTTGCATGCTCTTCCCTTTCTTCCCCCTCAAACCCCATCTGATTGCCAAGCCTGCATCATCATTCCCTTCTGAGGCCGCTGAACCTTTCGGCGCCCTGCGAGTTCCTGGCTCATCTCGCGGTGTAGAAGGCCTTGAGTTCTGAACCCCGGCGCTCAGCGGACTTGAATGCCCACCCAATATAGAAGAAGCCGATGAATGCGCCCACCGAGGATGTTTCCGCATGGCAGAAGTAACAGCACGACATTCTTGAATGATAAGGGTGACAGGGTCGACAGCTACTGAAATCATACTAGTATTCGAGGCCATGCTACCTTTAAGTCGTTGCGGGGCGACACTATCAATGCTTTGGCGCAAAGCTGTAGAAGATGTTGAATGACGTTTGAGAGAGGTTGCCGAAGCTGTATCTTGTGTTGGGGCATTATTGCTCATGTTGTATGTCGATTACCCACCGAGCACAGCATAAGGACTATTCGCCAATGTGAACCACGCGCGGGTGTTGTCAATTTTGAACGATATAAGGAATTCTATTGGAATAGATCCGAGTCGCAAAAAACAAAAGAACTATTTGTATGTATTATACAAATACGAAAATATCAACTAGATTGAATATCAAAAGTAAATACCTACGATGTCATTGTAGGCTATACTTTACCAGGTACATAAATTCGAAGAGCACAGATGTCTGTAATGGCAGAACTACGGGTACCCGGGTAGTGATACTGTGTTCTTTGACATGACAGCCAAATAACCTTCCAGGTTACCTTAGACAAGATGAAATGAAATTTCAAGAAGCAAAAAGAAAGCAGAAAAGATACTGCTTCGATATTTCGTAAGATAGGTTGTTAATCAATAATTCAATTCTATAGTACTGCTGTGTGTATTTTTACAAGAACTCCATCCTAGATTACACTTCAAAGTTAAGACTTAAGTGCTGAAAGGCCACCCCCGTATTTACGATTCGACATTAAGAATGCCTTTCCCCTCTCTCAACCCATAAGATAGAAATAATTCGTCGAGTTGTGATCATTTTCTAAATAGCCTCGTAGCCTTGTCAAGAACTGGCCCAGCCAAAAGCTAATGCGTGTTACTCACTTAACCAAGTTTCCTTGTACGCCCCTCAAATGAATTCCGTTATTGTACCTAAACCAGTCAACAATGATGCTAATGCTTGAGTTTTATAACATTCTTACTTTGTCCTTTGGCTTACTTTCTTCGGCCTTGGAGTCTGGAGCTTTTGCAGCACCATCGTCTTCCTTAGCTTTAACTTCAGCTTTCTCCTTCTCCTTCTTCTCCTTGAGAGCTTCATCTGCGATGACGTTCTTATCCTTCTCCCATTGTGGAGTTGGATCATCAAACTGTTCCTTCATCTTCTTATTACGTTCCGCCTTTTCCTTTTCTTCATTTTCGCGAGCAATACGCTCTTGTTCCATTTCCTAAAAATCGTAAGTGATTTGTCAAAAGTCCAATATTATTCAACTGACCTCCATGTGACGAATATCATCAACACTTGGCTCATACAAATGCCAAATAGTATAATGAGGTAATCCAACTACCGAAAATTTCATTCGTTTTGCCATCTGTTCTTTTAATTAGCATGAGCATAACAAAAGAGTAGAAAGAGTTTCGAACCTTTCCGAATCCCTCAGTCTCGGCATGCTTTTCAAAACTAAAGGCAGGAAAATGGACACCGGATCTGAAAACCTTGGCTTTGGCCAAAATACTAACACCTCCAACACCATCGATATCCATTTCCATATCAGGGTCACCATATGGATCTCTCAAGTATGCAAGATGGGGACGCCATGTCGCATATTCCGCATATCCCTCCACGATAACTGCATCTTCGTCAAGAGTATCAGCTAAGGCTAAGGCTGTTTCAGACTCTTGCCATGAATTCAAATCATAAGGTTGCTCTCCTCCAAGCCAATCTGGCAATGGTCGCCAAACATCTAAAACTCATTAGCCAATTGTAACAGAAATTATACACCATTACTCACTAGGTACGATGACGTCCTTATTGTGACGCATCAGATCCTCTAGAATTGTGAAAGGTGCGGTCTCGACATCCACATCTCTCCAGTAAACCCAGCTGTGATAAGGACGTAATGCAGCGCTTAAAAGCCAATTTCTAGCTTGTGCCATCAACTTTCTTCGGCTTGCTTGTGCAGCAAAACCATGACGACTCTCTACATCCTGGTTGACCTTTTGACCAAAATCCTTTTCGATGATAGATATTTCACCATATGGTTGTTTTGGGTCCTCGTCGGCTTGTAATTTCTCCAAAAGCTCCGAGAGCAAAGATAGGGTGTTGTCCTTGGAATCAGAGACCAAGAATGCAAGATCTATAAGATGATGCGGGTATGTAAAATTACGAAGATGCGCGAAAAACATTGGCAGATGGGGCTCGGCATCACGAAGGGGGGCACAAAGTAAGATCCGCTCCTCCCTTTCCCAACCTCTGGCCGTCCCTTGTACATTTGAAAGATCATAATATCGAACGGTTTCGAGTTGAAAGTCCTCCCCTGAAGATATGAGGCCAAAAGATAATACTGGAAGGACCGCGGCGCCAGGCCATATAAACAGTCCAACTACTAATGCGAATACTAAGACGAGAGTCAAACGAACGAGAAGCTGCCTTCGACGGCGCAACGCTGGCGGTGATGTCCTTGGTTGGAATCTGTATTTGAAATGTTGTTAGTAGATGAAATATACAATTGTGGCGATGACTTTGGGTATTCAATTTGATCTGCACGAACCTATGTGGTGATATGGAGTATGTGTCGCTCTTAGAGTATGGATCGCTCTTGCGAGGATATCCATTAGAATATGCGGTTGCTTGATGCCTGGGCATCATTTTGGGTGAGGATACAGATGCATAAGAGGGTAACAATCAAAAGAGTTACAATGAACCCAGATGGCCGAATGTCAATGTTGACAGTTGGTTGTGGAAATTTGAAGGTTGTGTAAATGGGTACTCGAGTATATCAGAATAGAATACTTTAATTCAAAGTATGAGCATCTCTAACTTCTGAGAGAGCAGGGGGGATTGCTGAGTGGATTCGTGTTCCTTGAGTGGAACTTGCTTCAAACCCAAAAAAGAACCTTAGCCACAACTTCCCTACATACTGAATACATTTTACAGGGGATTCTATACGACGTAATTGAACTTAGAATTTGTATGTACCAATCATATTTATATAGTAATGAATCATGTAATTGTTGATACTGTAAGATGGAATAATAATCAATTGTAATTTTCATTCATTTCAACTCACAATTGAAGAAGATACTGTACGAAGTATGTAAGAACGATATCAAGTCTGCTCTTTTCTTGACGTCTAAAATTGGGCATTCCATGAAGAAATGATAAGTAGAGTTTATCTATCATTGATTGACCCTACCTCCCTAATTAAGTACCTACCTGCCTACTAGGTAGTATCTCATGAACGGCTACTCCAGCAAACCCATCACTGAAAGTCTGAAACGTCGAACGAGCCATACTTTAATTTAAGCGATTAGACGCCAATGTTGAGCTTATTTTAAATATCTATCTAGGTACCTAGGTAGGTAGGTAGGTATGATTATGGCTGATTTAGCGATCTAATGGGAAGTTTTATAATTCACCAGTTATCTAATTTTTTACCTTGACAGAATACCTAATAAGTAAGATTACATTTGCCGTAAATCTTGAAAGGAGCTTGGTAAGGGTTAAGATCTTTCGGATATGACAGTTATACAGTGGCCCAAGGATAAGCTTGGCACATAAGGAAGTCGACATTAAGTATGGAGATTCTGTTGTAGCTGTACCCTTTTGACTCTAGGTAATAGTCTCGAGAAGGGGTCCACCGAGTGCTCAGGTCCTCTCACGTGTATTTGGTGCCTGAGACCTATTCAGGCTTACATGGTTTCCGGAAAAGGTTTAGTCGAATGACCTAAGCTAGCGCATAAGCTAGTGAGAAGCTCTTTTTAATTCTCTTCGCACAAAAAATTAAAACATTCTTCGATCCAAAAACTTTCAATCTTCCACAATTCTTAATTGAAGGGAAGTCGACAACAAATCAACAACCTTTGGTAAGTGACATTTGTGCAATCTCTTCATCTCCCCTCTTTTCGATATGATTACAAAACCGATCTGTCAATCCCCTGACAACCAGATTTATCTGGACATGATGTCTTAAAATATGTTTTAATTCATGATTCATCGAACCTCAAATTTATCATTGTACATTTTACCACTTTGACAATAGAATCATTACTAACATGATAAAGTAACTTATAGTCTTGAGCTCGAATTCAAAATGTCTCCGAGCATTGTTCCAGAGCCCGTTGCCATATCATTCATTGCTGGCCGGTATTTGATATTTGACATAGATGTCGTGACTCACCTTCGCAGGACTTACCATATCTGTGGTGTTTTGACTGGCACCATTCCGCAGATTCCACAACAGAACTTGTTCCTTGGCCTACCCGTCGAGTTGCTGCCAGAAGAGGCCAAAGTCCTCGTCGATAAGAAGATTGCATACATTGTTGAGGATACCCCTTGGCATAAACAAAACTTCAGTTCGCTGGAGGGCTTGGACAGGAAGAAATACCTAGAGTCCCTCAAAACCGAGGCATTCAAAGCAAAAAGAGCTGCAGATACTGAAGCCAGAAAGCGCACTGAGAATGCTCTAGCGAAGAAAGCTTTGAAAGGTGGGAGTGGATCGTTACCAAGTACATCTCGTGCAAGTAATGATCCCCAAGATACTATTTCCAATGAATCAGACCCTTTATTCGAGGATGAACGCCCTGCCTCTAGAGCCTCTTCTGTAGCATCCTCATCCACGAAATCTTGGGGTATCACACCAACTGTTTCATATCCCTCATCATCTTCACCCCAAACATTTCCATCAAGTTCAGATCCATCCGTTCCTTCATCTTATCCTTTATTTGCTCACTTGCACTCTCGTGACTACTTCATGACACCTGGTCTCCGATTCGGGTGCGACTATACTGTGTATCCAGGAGATCCTTTACGCTTTCATAGTCACTTCGTAGCGACAGGTTATGGATGGGATGAAGAAATCCGGTTGCTGGACATAGTTGGAGGTGGTAGGTTAGGTACTGGTGTCAAAAAAGGCTTCTTGATTGGTGGCGAAAGCCCTGAGAAGAATTCTGTTGAGGAGGAAAATGATGGAGTAAGAACCTTCTGTATAGAATGGGGTGGCATGTAATTTCAGAATGATATATCTACCATATTGATGAAAAATAAATCAAAAATGAACTTCAATTGCATTTGTCAAATCCGAGTGATGCCTTCAAGACCAATGTATGAACTATGTGATAATTTTTGAAAGCAGCCTTCCAACCAAAAGCCTCTCAATATTTCAATACATTACATTTTGATCTATGGAGGTCAATGATGTCGAAGTGCTAATCAGAGTTTCATCTCTTTCACCCTCCCAACTACGATACTGTAACCTTTAAGCTTCTTTTGAACATCACTACGGCACCTTGCATTCTAGAATCGGCCGGAACAACGTATTCCGAAACATTAAATGAGGTCGCATCAGACAATCAATAAGTCCATGGGGATGTTTGGATTTCTCTTTTTGACATTAACTTTATTGACTGTCAACATCTCAGTCATATTCTTCTTCCTTTTAGCCCAGGAGGATGCTCTTTATCTGGAATTTTTGATGGTCCGGTGAGACCAAGAAACATCGACTAATTATCTCTTTGTGACGACCTAAGCCGTTTGCATTGATTCGAATCTTAGCTTATCATGGCCACTCCAACAATGCTCGATAATGGTACAAAATTTGACATTGCTTCATGGACGAACTGGACCGCAGTTAATGTTACGCAATATGTGCCGTCTGCAAGGGATTTTGCTTTGGCAGGACCGCGAATGGTCATGAAACTGGGTTCCTTTCTTGCAGTTCCGGAAAGTGTTGATAATATATTGGGTATAAGGATGGCGGCACGAATAATCCCAGAAGCTACTGGATCTGGCATACCTGATCCCGCAGAAACGATAACTGCCGCAGCAGTTGCGGGCATAAGACAGATTGTAGAGACCAGCTCGGAAACATTGACGGAAGAGAATATCATGGAAAGCTCAAGATTCTCTTTGGAGAGTGCGCGAAGTCTCGGAGGTTTATTTGCTTATGCCACAAGCAAATGGGCCCTTGGGTGTATAGTGATGGCCATCGTTTTGAATCGCACGCATATAATGGCCAGCACGAGAAGGCCGCTCGAATTTACATGGAAACCACGCTTCCTATTACGAATAATACCTATAATACTACTTCTCGTTCAAGCCAGATGGTTGCTGCAATCAATACAATGCCAGACATCCCCTGATTTTGGTTACTTACGGTGGGGTAATTCTTCAAAATCCCATAACCTCCTGTTTACCCAGGATGGAGGTCCTCTGCATACGTTCAGTCAAGCCCTTCTGTTTGGTGCTAAGGATTCATCCTCATGTCTGGCGGTGAGTATGATTCCTAGTAATTATACTGTGGGGAACGAGACCAATTCTGAGGAGGGAATTCCTACCACATACGATCTTTCCGGATCTTTATCACTTCTATGGCCTTTATTTAAAACATTTAGCTTCAGTCAATTTGTCGAAACAGTGTCCTGCGCTGTTCAAGGTAAGCCTACCCCATATGATTTCCAATCATCTTTTTGTTTGCATGCTCTAGATAGTGCTAGAGGATTATGGTGTTCAAATTTTTCTTCATTTTCTATAATAGCTTGGGTATACCATAAGTATGTGACCTAACAACATCCAGGTCGTCAGGTCGCAGCTGAAACAGGAATGACGCTCTTCGAACACTCATTAGCCTTTGCTGAGGCCGATGCCGCTATTAGTGCACAAATCGTTGGTTTTACCAAGATTAAAATTCCAGCGGAAGACAACTCAAATGCTGGACCCACTCAATTTGCTGTTACACGCTCCATGATCATGAAGAAAATAAATACCACGCCAGAAGTCCTACTAGTTGGGTTTCTCTCAGTTATGAATCACTTGAGTAGTCACATCCTTGCAATCTTCGATATTCAAGGAAGATTTCGGCTACTTAGTACTGGATTCTGGGGCATATCATTCATGTCTGTGATTGTATGGAGTCTCGTGTCATTTTCTTTCGATCATCCTTCAAGCCAAGCATTATTGAGGTTTCCTACGGTTTGTATTATTGGATTTATTCCCCATGTTCTCGTTCTGTGCGGTATTATCATATGTTCAATCATATACGGCGTTGCATTGATCTTGTCTACATTAGCCCCTGCTAGTGGTATCGACGAGTCCAATATTCCCGTTGGACAAAATCTGCCAGATACTCCTCGCCCTCGATTATCCTTCTCGCAGAGAGTGATCAATGCACATCATAACATGCAAGCGAATGTCCCATTGTCAAGTATCCGAATAACAATGCACATGGACTTCTATACGGCTCTGCTAAGGACAGGATTTGCTATTATGACTATGGCTAGTGAAGCTGTTTATCTGAATGAGAGTCGAGGCGTGAACGTCAAACCTAATACCTGGCTCGAAGATGATCGTCTACGCGAGATTGAAGAGACTGGAGCACAATGGCTAGGTCCAAGTTTTAAAGCTCATGAATCTGAGCTTGCTATAGATGATCATATGCCTCATAACGTTGGTCTCGTAGCGGCTACTAATCAGAGGGTACTTCTACAAAAGAATAACAGTCCTTATGCGCGCGAGATGACTGCACAGAAGAATGCAAAGTCCAAAGGACAAGAGCGATCAGTCAGAGATGGTGTTGGTGCTACAGAGCGCAGTGGGCGTTGGGTAATGGCATTGGAGTTCTTCCTTGGGATCAATAGATTAATTCTTAGCTGGTAAGTAATCTCCCATCATTTGTAGTGCACAGAAGTTTCCATTCATCAACAGTTTGACAATGAAAGATTTTATTGGGAACGTGCAGAATGGTATCACAAAGTTGCTTGCAATAACTAGTTATTTCCAAACTCACCTCCGCGCACGCCAAACCCTTGTACATGCTGACAATTGCTAATTTATGGATTGCAGGTGGGCAACATGTATCTTGATCTTTATGAGTTGGCTTGGAATTCAAAGCCGCCCAGGCTGGCTTCTTTGGCTTGTATCGCGAACAAAAAGAGATCCCGCCAGCACAGCCGTGCAAGCAAATGACCCAGATACACTTAACTTCTGGCTTCTGAATATCGATGGAGAATTGACTCTACCCAAAGATGACCATGTGGATGTAGAAGTAGAAATGAGAAGGCGACTCAAGACCAGCCAAGAGTATTGGAGTCGACATAGAGAGACTGAGTTGGACTCCAGTCTATATCAATGGTGGCTGAATGGCGGCTGGTGGGGAAGTGATGATAACAGTGGAACATTCAGTCCCGAGAAAAAAGATATCGAAGATGACATGACCAGTGTAATCTCATATTCGACAGAAGATGAACGAGATTGGGAGTCGGACGATGCCATTACAGATGGTCAAAGAACTCCCACACAACGATCACCTCATCCATCGCGAGAATCTAGTCCATTTCTCGACACACCCCTATCCACAACAGATCTAGCTCAACTCTTACATCCTCGAAACCCCGAACAAAGAGCAGAAGCTCAAGCCCTCTCACTCCACCTCTCAAGCGATAAAATACTAACCCGTTCCCGCTACCGCGATATCATTCAGAGAGAACGAGCCCATGTCCTAACATCCACTCTTCAACGCCCCCCAAATTTCATCCCCTCCGATCCATCGGGCAAACTTTCTCCAGACGAAGAAGCCCAAATCCTCGAGCATCTCATCATCTCCAAACGCAACTATCAAAAAGCCACCCAAGAACCGGCTTCCTGGATGCAAGGTGCATCCGGCATGGGAGAGAATGGCCCACAATGCGTGGTATGTCAGAGCTCACCCAGAAGCGTGATCGTGTGGCCTTGTCGTTGCTTAAGCTTATGCGATGATTGTCGTGTTACGCTTGCGATGAATAATTTCGATAAGTGTGTCTGTTGTAGGAGGGATGTGGTGAGTTTTAGTAGGATCTTTGTTCCATAGTGGGGGGATAGGGGTGAGAATAGGACCTTGGCAGGATGGGTGCGAATGGGTGCACAGAATGATTTGTTAGCTATGACACTCATCAGTTTGTGGTGGGGATTTGAAGTATGTTCGTGCGGTACGAGTATATTCATAGTTGACAGCAGAAATGGTGGGATTTTTCTTTTCTTTTCTTTCAAGGGCGTGGGGATTTTATCGTGAGGAGTAGTACAAAGTTTTGTGTTTTCTTTTGTATCATTAGATTAACCTATGTTATGTGATGTGATGTGAGTCAGTAGTATTTATCATGACATGAGCACATATCACAATAACGCACATAATATTCATCACCAATCTTACCCGAAACTTCAATACGCTCGATTCGTGTAATTCAGTACATCTTTATTTGAAATGATTATTATTTACTATCTTGTAATATCTTCGTCTAATCCTGACGTGTGGCATGTCGTACAAATAGCGCCTTTATATCCAGAGCTCTATGTGTGATATCTGCAAATCCCAATTCTGTCCTGAAATGAGCGAATATGATCACTAGAGAGGATTGCATCTCCGCTTATTTTGATTTTCTCCTATTTCTATCCTGTCTCTTTTTTGACGGCTCCATGGTGCAATTTTCCACGCAAAGATGCTGAAAGTACGATAGGTGAATCTGAATTTCCTATCTCTCTCCATCCACCCAATTCGCATCTACTCTCTATGCACCGCATTTCATTCTTCATCATTTTCTTTACAACCCTGCTTGAAATCGAAAACTCAATCCCCATCCTTTTCCAAAAAACCCGGATCATTCCTTACCCTCGCTTCAAACTTCTTCCACCACTCTTCAAACGCCTTGAGAGGCACAACTTCTACCCCCTTCCCATTTCCCGCATCCATGATATTACCGCTGAAACTCGCGAGGAAATTAAACGCATTTTTTATTATGCGTTGCGCCAGGATTAGCGTATCCGTATTCGTAGGCTGGGGTCTGGAGAGAACTAATGAGGTTCCAGGATTTGACGACGATGCACCTGCGGAAGAATGGGAAGAAGATAGTTGTGCCATTTGTGCAGATACTGATTCGGCGCTCTCGAGAGATATTCCGATGGTGATTTCACCTTGCATTTGGGGCGTTGAGGATTCGGCGTCCATATCGATTTCGGGGGCATTGTTGGGAGCTTGAGAGGATGAGGATATGTCGCGGTTGATTTTGAATATGGCGCTTTCTTTTCCAGGGCCGATGCCCCCGAGGAATTTGAAGGGAGGATCGGATGATGCGCCGGTGGGGGAGGGGGGAAGAGAGATGTAGACTGCGGCGGCGGTGGAGGGGGGGAGGGTGATTCCGGGGAGGATGAAGACGCAGATGTGTTGGTAGGAGCGGACGGGGAGAGTAAAGGTAAAGGATGTTGGGGAGGGGGCAGAGGTGGGAGTTGTGATTGGTGGGAGACCGGTAGGAATTATGGAGGAGGGAGAGAGGTTAGTTTTTTGCTTGTTGAGCTGGCTGGGAAGAGAGATTGGGGGGTTAGAGCTGAGGAGAGATGGACTTACATGCCAAATAATTGGGGTAGTGAAGGGGGAGCTTGCTCCATGGTGAATTTGTGATATTCTCGCGCGTTGTGTGATTGCGATGCGGATGTGACGTATGATAGGAATAATGGCTACCTCAGTATGTATGTATGTAGCTGATCAGAGCTCCAATTTGTGCTCAAATAATGCGAATCACACGAATTAACACAATACAATGACTGTATCTAAATAAATTGGTAGCTTTTGTAAATGATAAAAATTGCTTGTAAATTGAGTTTGAAGATATAAATGCGAATTTCGAATTGAGGTAACTATTTTCACTAGGTAAGCTTAAGGAATTTTAACGTCATTCGCGAAAGTTCTCGTCGTGTCTAGCTAACAATCAGATTGCGGGGCTGGAGCGGGGCAGCTTTTTGTGCGTGGTGGGGGTGCACAATGCAAAGTAATTTTAGCCATTGAGTTCAGTCAGTCTTTGCTAATTTTGACTCCCGAGATTCAATACACCTTGATATAATTGCACTAGCAGTAGTACTGTATTTCTATCTAGGTATTTTTATAAAGTGTTTTTGATATACTCTTTCTTACAAGACTGAGAAATCTAAGTTTTGGACATTGGGTATAGGAATATATTTGTCACTTACTAGAATTTTTTTTTTGGATACACTTCATTCGACACATACGAATCACGTATTTGTAAAAAGAAAATATCTAGAGAAAGAGACATCATGAAGACTTATTTAGATCTTGTTGATGAGTGCGATACGTAAGTTCTTACATCTTGAGTTCTTTCATTAATTTGGCCATTGCTAGATGGTATCACTACATGGACATGGTTGAGTGGTGGCTTTTGAGGGAGGTGGTGGAGGGTTGGACTGCTTCTTGAAAAATACAAGATTTTGTCATATAAACCAAGTGGTTGGTCACATGGGATTTCAATCCGCCTGAAGATACATTGGGTTACAAGGATGAATGGGAGCCAATGTCCCCAAGAGTGTTTTCGAAGCGCGCAAATTTTCAAACTTCAAGTTCAATATACCAACTCTTCCAATCAACTTCATAACCATATTCAATCTTATCCTGACCCTCAAAATTCTCTCGCACTATCTATCATTGTTTTCTCTAGCTGCACTCCCAACTAATATCTCCCCAGATTTCCCTACCCAGAGAAAGATGCCACCGCCCACTCGAGTCTAACCTCCACCCTCTACACCCTCATCCACGAGGACCTCACCACATTCACCACTTACCCCCTGGGCTATATCACTCTTCCCGTCTACCGTGCTCTTCTCAAAGTCCCCACCAGCATCAAAGGAGAAATGAGCATCAACCAATCTCAACGCACCATATCCCTCTTCACGCAAGCCACCGAACCCGAACGGAGCGCCGCCGTTGCAGCAACATGCAACTATTGGCGAACCAACAAAACCTTCGAAGTTCTATCCGGCTGGCGTGATGAGCTATATCCCGTCTATGGTCTCGGAAATGAAGTACTCTGGTCCATTGAACGTAGCGCTTCGGTATTGTTCGGTATTCTCGGTTACGGAATTCACATGATGGCATATGTGCGCTGTCCCGAAGTGAAATATGGAATGAAATTATGGGTCCCGAGACGTTCGGCCACGAAACAAACATATCCATCTATGTTGGACAACACAGTTGCAGGAGGAATGTCTACGGGAGAAGATAAGTTTGAGGCTTTGGTGAGAGAGTGTATGGAAGAAGCCAGTTTTCCAGAAGATGTTGTGAGGAAAAATGCGAAGGCTCATGGCGCTCTTACGTATTTCCATATACGAGGAGCCACTGCTGGAGGAGAAACGGGTTTGATGCAGCCTGAATGCGAATACATTTATGATTTGGAGTTGCCTGCTGAAATCATTCCTAAACCAAATGATAGCGAGGTGGAACAATTCTACCTTTGGACAGTAGAGGAAGTTCAGGAGCACATGAAATTGGGAGAGTTCAAATCCAATTGCGGAATTGTTCTATTGGATTTCTTAATCAGATACGGCATATTAACAAGGGAAAATGAGAGCGATTTCGATGTGATCAACAGCAGGATTCATAGAAAATTGCCATTTCTAGGACCACACAAGATTTAAGTATTTTAGTATTCCAGATTTGAAAAAGGTATCTGGTGCTTGAACGCCCTCAAGACTTTTTCAATTTCCCATCCACAACGCCCCACGCAAATGCAAAACCACATATGCATACGATAAATCGGGTTTTGTAACTATCGATTTTCGTCTGCCAGATTCCTCACAAGTATTTCACCACAACATAGATAGCGAGTCCTCTCCTCTCTTCGTTTTCGGTTTCCCAAGCAGTTTTCCAAGGCTATCTATTTCTTGATGAGGAGATAGACATAGTCGACTCTTAGAGGTGTAAGCTTCTTATAAGGACCCTCCAAACCCATTAACAATCCACCGAAGGAGATGTATGCCTTACTATATCAGAAGTCAGTCAGCCATTTCATAACATAGATAGATACCATAGACAAATAGCAAGCAACCAATCAACCTAATCCTCAATCTCAAGAAGAAGAAAAACCTACATAAGATCACTGTTCTCCTGATCCTCAAACTTATAAATCTTCCCATGACAAACATAATCAAACATATCCGCAAGCGTAGCCTCACCCCCCAATCCCATGCGATTAGCATCTCTCCATCCCTTGCCATCATCCTTTGTGCCATCCAAGTTAAGAGATGTCGCAAGCACAACGCGAATGTTGTCGCCGACGGCTAATGGGAATAGCTCGGTATTGATATCCAAAAGCATGGAGACAGAGTGATCGACCGTGGAGGTCGCCTTGATACGTCCTACTCGTACATATTTCTTATGGTCTAATTCGTTGACGGTGAAGTGCTCGTCGAAAAGTTGCGCGTCTTGAGGACCAGACATTGTGGATTAGAAATTGGAGATCGTGGAAATTGTGATGGTAGTATTTGGACTTGAGGATCTTTGGGGATTTGTATTGATCGTTATGTGAATTGATCGAGGTATCAAAGTATAATTCTGTCGGCCTCCAAGTTAAATGATTCGAGAGTGTGGTATAAATAGCGTTGCTGTAAGTAAATACTCAGTAAAAGAAGCTTTGTCTTTCGCAAAATATTGCACACTTCCAAAAACATCGAAAATCCAGACGGAGATCGGTCAAACGAATGTTCCGGCGCAAAAAAAATTAACAGCGAGTAGCTCGCTCGCTTTTAGGTGGGATATGATTTCCATAAAATACCTACCCCGCGACCATCAAAATTAATTCTCGTCATAATTAACACCACCAATTTTTTCCAAAATGGCTTTTCGAAAACGTAACGTAGCAATCGCGCAACCAGGAATCCAAACTTCGCAGACTCCTATTTCGGAAAAAGTAGCACCCATTCCTGGTATTCGTCCCTCACCACTCGATGGTCGTCCAACGACATCGACGGGGATCCGTTCGCTCGATTCTATACTAGCTGGTCATGCGGGACTTGCACTCGGCACATCGTTACTACTTGAAGAGAGTGGGACTACAGATTTTGGGGGCACGTTGTTGAAATATTATGCTGCGGAGGGAGTGTTGCAAGGACATCATATTCATGTTTTGGGAATGCATCAAGGATGGGGAAGAGAATTGCCCGGGATGGGTATCGCGGAGGGATCATCTTCGAAGAAAGATGCGGAGAGTAAGGCGGCAGATGATAAGATGAAGATTGCGTGGAGATATGAGAGATTGGGGGAATTTGGGGCGAGTGGTGCTAGAGGTGGGTGGCCCTTTGTATATATGTTTGACCGATTCGTAGAAGAATATAATATCGAATTACAAAAGCTAATGCTCTTATTTGTGTGTAGAGAGAAATTCCGTGCAATCGAGTGCTGGCTCTTCAGGTCCACCTTCAATATTCTGTCACGACTTCGATCTTAGTAAACGATTGATTCCGCCTTCGTCTACTCAAATGCATTTCGTTCCCACGATTCTCAGACCCGACTTCGAATTTGCAGAGACAACAAACGATACAAAATCTCCCTTTACACCTTTCCTTCAGCATCTCTCGACTCAACTCTCCCGAACCCCTCCTACAACTATCCACCGCATCATAATTCCCTCCCTCCTCTCACCAGCTCTATACCCCTCGCATGCCTCTCTCCCCCACCACATTCTCCCTTTCCTCCACGCTCTCCGTGCTCTACTCCGCCAATACCCTACCCGACTAACCCTCATGCTCACCCTCCCTCTCCCCCTACACCCCCGCACGACCGCTCTCACAAAATGGATCGAGCTCCTCAGCGACGGCGTCCTCGAAATCGCTCCATTCCCATCCATAGCCATCATCCCCAAAGCCACACCCTCCAGCTCCTCGAATCCCGCTCAAGAAGAGCCTCCACAAGGCATGCTCAAAATCCATCGCCTACCTATATTCCACGAAAAGGGCGGCGGAAGTGCTGGATTCGCTGGCGACGATTTGGCATTCTCCTTAAGTAGAAGAAAGGGACTGGTAATCAAACCCTATAGTTTACCACCCGTCGAAGACGAAGGGGAAGAACAAAAGGGCGGGATCGACATCGATGGAAAGGGAGGGAAAGCCACCAAAGTCGATATAGAATTTTAGATCATAATTTCCCCCATTCAATAATTGTATGGACAAAATTTGTATATAGCATAGCACCGGCGTTGAGACGGATAGGAAACTTTACTCGGAATCGGAATGTTCAATATGATCTCCCAACATATCTTGCATCTCGAATTGGTTCCAAGTACCGTGCCCATTGGATGTGATGGCTCCCATGTAGTTACTGTCATATATGGCCTCTCGGGGGTTATAAGACATTCCCGAAATATGACGACGAGCTCCTTCACCCAGACATGAGGTGAGTATCATCCACGCTGTAGCTTTTGTTAGTGCTTGAGTGATGTGTGAGGGGTGGGAATGGTTGGGATAGGATCACATGCCAATGAAAAGCGTAATGCCAATCGACATCACTAGAATCAAGGGCCAAAGTGCAGGCATTGTGAATCATAAGATATTGGTTCAGTTTCTGTGATCCGTAACTTGTAAGTTGAAGGAGATGTTGCTTCATGCTATTTACTCAGAGCTGGAGGTAGAAGGTCATGCTGACTAATGCAATATCACATCTTCCGCAATGTTGTGCTGAAAGGACTTGCATATCAAACTTACATGGAGATACAATGCTACAAAATAGTCTTCTTCGATTGTATAAGATCACGATATCAAGAATGCTACAATGAATATTGCAATTGGCAAATGATTTAAATTATGGCTATCTGATAATGCACGAATCCTGCCGCTGAAGGCATTTCATCATTCCATAGTGCCGATAGCTAAAGGTCCTACCTTGATCCAAACTTACCTATGAGTATTATCCAAGCCAGAATACTACACCAACATGTCAAGCAATCTAAGTCAAAGACTCAAATGACCCTAATAGCACCCATCAATTAGCATAGAACTAATACTGATGTTTAATGCTAAATATAAATTTCCAAGATTGTTCAGAAAGCCGTTTAAATCAAGCACTTCAACCGGCGACAGAGATTTGAACTACAAGACGCAAGACAAATCTCTGAAGCTCTGAAACCCCAGCTCCACAACCTATCATCCCAAGCTTGAAGGCCCAGTCCGGTGCGGGAGTAGGGTTCGGTTGATGAGCATTCATGGAATGGATAAGCTGTTATCATCATAACGAGGAAGTGCTGAAGGTGATATAGAGTATACCGTACCTGTGAATATCGTTATTGCGCCTTGGATGCGTGAAACGTGAGAAGAATCTGTAACTGAAGTGACAATTAGATTTTGTAATGCTTAGATAGTTAAAAGCAAAATGAGGCAATGTCTTTTTGGATCAGAAAAGTTTTGGTATATTGGTTATCAACATGAAAGTTCAGAAGCAGAACTGATTTTTTTTTTTTTCATCATATAAAGACGGTTTGGAGCGCAAAATTGGAAGATAGGTAAACTTACGAATGAGAAGAATCTTGCTTCAAGTGCAATAGATGGTAGGGTAGAGTTGTCGAAATGTGTCGCTGCTTGAAGCAATCATAATCTAAATATCTTGAGACAATTGTTAGCAATTGAAAAAGGCGAATATTTCTGATAGAAATACGAGCATTAAGATCGTGGCTCATATGGTGATGCATGTTTGTTCGTGGCTCAGGAGATCGCCGAGAACTAAAAGGTGTGTAGTTTGAATCCGGGCCAGGATGTAAATGAAGAAAAGGATGTAAGAACTTACCAAGTTAATTGAAAACTGATAGTCCAGCTGCGACTGAAGATATTAGTGCATGAAGTTTTGAACTTCTTATCCATTAATACCATTGTACCAGACATTGCTGATATATTGTATTGCATTGCTTAAGAAGCGATTGATGAGGTTCGAGATGTTGAAGAAGGTAACTTGCAACCATCTCGATACCAAATCAGAAGAATATTTTTTATTGTATAAAAGAGAAAATCTGGTCGAGGTTCGCGAAAATTTAAGAAGCTTCAACCGCGCTAAAAACAGTTGCAAGGATTATGTCGGTCCGTCTGTTTATCCGAACTCCCCGGCAAAAAATGTTGATAGTTCCTACCGCAGAGAGCTGTTTGCGATGGGAGTAAAAACTAAAAAGACGATACGATAGATAATAATTTAGGTTGATCAATTTCACCAATTCCACCAATTTTCATATCAATCATGTCTGATCGAAGGAGAATAAATGGTCCCCCTGGTGGAACAAACCCACCAGTCTTTTTAAAGTATCTTACCAAAGATTCAAAGAATCGTCCAGAACGGCCTTCAAGGAATAGGCAATCCAATGTTTTAAGGAAAATTTGTATGTATATATCAATTTCAATGCCAATGATTGTAAACTCATCTTCGACCAGTTTTAAAAACCGGCGTAACACCATCAGCCTCAGGATCCGCATATCTCGAGCTTGAACCATCTCAACCCTCGAATCAATCAGCCCCAGGCCTTGCTTCCCTCTCTACATCTGGTCTCAAACTTGCATGTACCGTCCATGGCCCTCGACCATTACCTAAATCCGCCGCATTTTCACCGCATATGATCCTACAGACTCATGTCAAGTATGCGCCATTTGCAGCTAGAAGAAGACGAGGATATGTTAGAGATACAAGTGAAAGGGATCTTGGAGTGCATTTGGAAACGGCATTGAGAGGTGTAATCATTGGTGATAGATGGCCTAAGAGTGGAGTAGAGATAAATATCACGATTCTTGAAGGCGAGGAGGATCATTGGTGGGGTGATGATAAATCTTTTGGTTCGTTGACTGCCGGTGGATGGGGTATGATGAGTGTACTCAGTGGTTGCATCACTGTTGCCTCTGCAGCTATTGCCGATGCTGGAATTGATTGTGTTGATGTTGTTTCTGGCGGAGTCGCCGCATTAGTACGTTCACCGGCTACTCCAGAGCAGGATGGTTCTACTGAATTGGTTTTGGACCCAGTACCATCTGAACATAAGGAGATTCTAGCTGCATGTATTGTGGCATATCTTCCAGCTCGAGATGAGATCACAGACCTTTGGGTGAAAGGAGATATTGGGCATTCAACTGAGTCTAATACTGGTGATCCATCTTATGAAAAACTTACGGAGAATGCGGTACAGGCAGCTTTGGGTGCACATAGGGTTCTCATCGGAGCTCTGAAGGAGACTGCAGATATCAAATTCAGAAGATGAAACTGTACTTTCAATGCTTGTTCGTGTATTTAAGATTGGAGTTTTTGGGCGTTAGAAAAGAGAGTAATCATCAGCCAACATTGGCTTAGGATGAACAAGGCGTTAAAGGAAATCAGGACCCTATTGCATGAAAGCGAGGAGTTTCTCGTGATCTTTCGAAAGTTAGGCTTCGATATCTACGTTGAATGATTACAGAATTGTCATTGTTCATTTTCAAACATAGATGCACATTCTTCTTGGTACACCTTTTTTCATGATTGATTTATATTGTATGCATGAACAACATTTCAAAAATTCCATTTGAAGCCCCTTCACCATTTTTCACAATCAAAGAGCACCACAAACACTTCTCCCATCTTCATGGAATTCAGAGATTATATATGGAGAATATTTTTGACATATCTCTCAAACAAACACCAAGCTTTCACCTCCCATCGAAAGCAGGCAGTATTGTAAGCCAACCTGCATACCAATACCCTCCCAAAAATAAAAACATCCCCAAACTCTGTCGTTTCATTCATGTATCCACAGTTCGCTTTCATCATCTCGTGGTATATAGAAGACCAAACTTCCCATATCCCAAGTCAAAATGATGAAGAGTTCGAAGAGATTATTGATTACTTTCTCGAACACCATACTTTAACATTTCAGTACAACACAACATCGTCATCTCACTCCAAAATTACATCTCCAAAGTCGCCAAACCTCCCAACCCCTCAATAACACTCAGAAAGGCGGATCGGCAATCCAAATACTTGCCAACATCAAAACTTGGTAAGCCAAAGAGTCAAGAGGAAAAGGACGCGAATAGCAACAAATATGCCCTCGAAAATTCAACTTGATGAGAATCTGGTGTTTTTGTACATTTGTCTACAGAAATCAGATATGAAAACTGTGAGTGCATTCCATAAATAAAAATTTTCGTTAGTGCTTTGATTATGTATTGACGTCTTTGTAAACTACATACCCCAACACTCTATCCCATTTTATCTTCCCCATCTCCTTTCCCACCAACTTCCTCAAAGCCCATGATTCTCCTTCCTCACTCTAACAACGTTCTCCCCACCTTATAGATTGATTTCGCAGCCGTAGGCCAGACCACCAATCTCAAATCCCCCGCCGCACGTATGCGTTACACGAGACTCAAACGCCAGATTGAAAAGGGGGTTATTGGGGCAAATGCGAATATTAATCTTGGGAGTGGGGGTGATGAGAGGGAGGGGAATGGAGAAGAGAAGGAAAGAAGGAAGGAGAAAAGAGAGAAGAAGATGAGAGAGAAGAAGGAGAAGGAGGAGAAGAAGAAGGAGAGGGGGGGAATGAAAGAGTGGGATAGGGTGGAAGTTGGAATGGGGATGGAAGTGGAAATGAAAATGAAAATGAAAATGAAAATGAATGGTGGAGTGGAGAAAAGGGAAGGAAAGAGAAAGAGGGAGATTGAAGACAACACAGAATCAGACGCGGATGCGATCTCAGAACCGGATTTTCAGCTCCTAGGATGGAAAAACTCTATACTCAACAACACAACCTCACCATTCCCCCCAGATCCTCCCCCACCCATCCAACTTTCCACGCACCCGCACACCGAATATCCCTCTCACACATACATCCACAACTCTCCCGCAACTTCAGCTCCCCAAACTAACATCTCACAAAGCGATATTTCAAAATCACAACCCATCTCACAAACTCTCCTCGACCAACTCCCCTCCCAAACATCCTCCTCTCACCCCCTCTCACCCCAAATAAAACTCGAACCCTATTCCTCCTTCTCCTCTTTCTCCTCCTATTCCACCGAGCGCAGCATCCCCGATTTCCACGAGCACAGCACCACCGCTGTCGACGAAGACAACGCAGATTCCGAAGACGAAATGCCGCTTGCCAAACGTCGGGGTATAGGAAAACGACACACTTCTCAATCTCCAAATGGAAATGGAAATACAAATTCGAGTAGAGAAGAAATTTCACATACACATGCGTCGAAAATCGCAGAGGGATATAGAGATGCACATTCTCATTCTCATTCGTGTCTTGAGATGAGGGATCCGCGGCAAAGTGGATGTTCGAATGAATACATACAGATGCATACGCATACGCATCCTCCTCTTCGCAGTGGAACCACGAATGTCACACGCGAACCTGGTACCTCTCAATACGCATACGCATACCCAAATCCCTACACCTCACCCTATAAATCTATCTACGCCCCTCCAGCCTCCTCTCACGAAAACTTCGAGTCCTTAAACTCCACACCGTTAGCCCCCCTTCCCTCTCCCTCATCTCCATCTCCCTCTCCATCAAAATCCCCATCAAAATCCACCTCCACACTCTCAAACCCACCTCCCCATCTACCTCCCCATCCTCAACCCTACAACTGGGCCGATACATACCAATCCTACCGGCATCTCTGGGGCACCGAACGTATCGCACGGGTCTCGCCTCCGCCTCCGTTTGTATCGACTTCTTTGCCTTTATACCATAATCACAATTACAACCACAATAATATCGCTAACGCTAATGCGACTTCCCACTCCGATCTTGCTCTCCCTACCCAATCACATCGTCCCAATACTCACTTATCATTGTCGCAGTGGTGATTGCTTGCTTCGAGTTTCATGCTATCAATTTAGCTGGGGTTTAGATGAGACTAGGAATAGAATACATTAGATGAGACCGATTGGATCGAATAGAATCAATTCCATTGTCTTATCCCTTTTTAAAATATAGAAATCGATATTCCCGCTTCTGATTTCTCCTCAATTGCTTTTAGATGGTATAACAGATACACATAAGGAATGAATACTGTAGAAACAATTTCATCACATTATCATCTACTCTATTGAGATGAAATCACTAGCACCCCAAAATCGTGCTTGAAAGAATGATTATATATATCAACTGAATTAATTCATTGGCATACTTTGATGATGCCTCTCATCTCATACTCTATGTGCAGTACAGATATACCATCCATCTATTTGCAATCACCGTCTCAAGATTGCAATGGCAACCCCATGCGTATCCTAAGAATATGTATGTACAAAAGTCCTTCTCTGTAATAGACCTAATATCCACAAGCTGCGCCATATGTTAAGCTGAGCTCGCAGCCATTCATACTCAACCAGCACCATGCATCATTTTCAACGCCATTTTTCAACTCCCGCTCCATTCCAAGTAAAAGCGCCATGCTAAAAGAAGAATATGTGATAAAATAAGTATAAAGAGAAAGGTTTCCCGGTTTCGGAGTAGAACCAGTTTCCTCATTCGCTGGTCCGTCGATTCATTCATTCTCGAATTCTCGTGTCATGACTCTTCGAGCGGTGTCATTAGCGGGCTTTTCCTCGTCGGACTACCCGTTCTACTTCTTCTTCCTGCACCCAAAGAATGTAAAGCAGGGGCCAATCTTTCTCGACTTTCCGTTCTGACAACCAGACCACTTCTACTCCATGCATTTGGCATGCCGGTTCCCAGTCCAAGGCCAATACCTTGGCCATGCTGCGAATTATTATCGAAATAATTGGCCGCCTCAAAATTAACCACATTCAATTTCGGCGTTGCTAATCCAGAAGATCTTCCTACTCGAGATCCTTCACTTCCATCCGAATTGTCGTTTTCTTCAGATGAATCAATGTCACCCAATTCGAACTCAGCAGCGGCATCACCATCTTCCAATACGCGTTCGTAACTAGTGGAGCCTCGAGATCCGAATAACTTCCCTGTGCCGAAGAAACCACGAGAACCTTTCTTTGGGCTACCTGGTCGACGGTTCCGACGTAAAATTGTATTGACACCCCTATATAACCGAAGTCTTCTATCTCTCTTGCGGAATAGATAAGCAAAGAGTACCAAAATAAAGAGAAATAAGAGAAGCCCGGGAGTGGATCGAGAATGTGCCTTTTCAATGAGATCATCGGCTGCATTAGACCAATCATCGTCGTCTTGAGGTACGGGATTTGCATTAGAACCAGCCAATTGAAAGTCTGTGGGGACTCCCAAAGTATTGTTACCAAAGCCGACTGGTAAGGCATCCTCACTTGCTGGAGGAACTTGGCCAGATGCATACAATATCATCTTTCCCAATGTCCAACTGACTTCTACTCCATCAATCTTGTCGACTGCTTGAAATGGATCCAAGAAACCTTTGCCTTTCGAGTGAAGCAACATTTCCTTTGTCGCATTGTAATTTGGTCCTGGCTTCTCCAATCCGACTCTCGGTACTCCAATTCCATCGTGAAGAACATTAATTAGCCATGAAGCTTTGAAGCAAACTTCTTGCGCTGTCTTGGCATTTACCTTCTTTCCCCATTTCTTCTTCTTAACCTCTTTCTCAATGTCATCCCATTCCTCACTACAGAAATCTTTTACCAAAGCTTGATATTTCGTGAAATCATAGGCTCTATCTTTGTGTGACATTTCAAAAACCTCATGAGTTGTATGCCAATACTCAGAAACTCCAACGAAATGGTTGACATCAAAATCGATAGCAGGAACATGTTGCCCGTGAAGCAAGCAAGGTTGGTCGGCACAAGGGGCATCTTTATCCAATAAGGGATATGTCGCTGCTAAGCATTGATCGAACCGACCGGTACCTAATAAGATTGGGTCTTTTCCTGTCAGTTTCAAGTCGCCAACAACATCTCCATCTAATGTTGTTTTGAGGCCAGCTGGAAGACATGGGTCGAGCAATTCTTTGGTATCCTTGGTATAAGAAGCATCCATTAAACTTTCAACGTAGCGATGTCTAGCTTGGTTGACACCAAATCCTAACCATGTCGTAGTGAAAACTTTATATTCTGCAGGTTGTCCATTCATAGTCCGCATTCGTAATAACTTGAGGTCATTTGCATGTTTTTCGGCTTCGGTAGTATTGGGCGCAAATGCAATTTGCGCTGACGCTCCCCCCATATCTAAGAATCCATATGTATGGTGTCCCTTGCCATGGGCATGTTCTTCTGGTGTATCGAAACCTCCGAGTAGATAATTTGCAGCGATCCATCCATATAGTCCTTCTGTTTCACCGGGAATAACTTGGATATGTAAACCACAATCTGGTAAGTCGAACTTTGTATGCTTTTGAGCATAGGCGCAAATCTCGGATAGAAGTACATTTTGTTGAACTTGAGGTAGTAATCGCATACCAGCTGTTGCCATCAAGAATATTGGTGTATCGGACACTTGATCTTTCGGGACAATATCGAGAGCGTGGTCGAGGAGCTGTTGTAAATGTTCTGGACCAACATCTTGAGGCCTTTCGCCGAACGTCGATACGCCTGGCTTAATCTTCTTCGTCCATTTCTTGTCGGTTTCTAGCTTGGGTAAACTATGTAGGGTGAGGGCCTCGGGATTCTGTAATGCTTTGGCACTGTTAAGCCATCTATAGATGTGAACTCGAGTTCCTGACGAACCCGCGTCCAGGATGACACCATATCGCCCTATTTATTGACAATTGTTGGTTAGTAAAGGTTGATTGTGGTGTAAGTACAGCTGATGTATTTATTGAAGGGTTGATTTACATTTACCCATGAGGAGAATGGGAATCGATTGAAATTGGTGAAAGGTATCGAGGTGACGAGAGGTGATGAGAGACGAGGTGAGTTGGGTGGATTGATGGGAAGGGTGGTTGGTATACTTGATAGGGTGATTTCTTCAATCCCTTATCTTTTCGATATTCTGCGAGGATTAATTATACGAGTGTATATGTATGTATGAGGTGAGATGTGAGGTAAATCAGGTTATAGTAGTAATCGCCTCTAGCTGATGAAGCTTTCCGAGGTTCCCTCAATCCCTTATCTCTTCGGAAGTTTCGCGAGTGTCGAGATTATGAATTTGAATGCATTCGGTCGAAAGATCAATCGGAAAGAGCGAAAGGGGTGTACTGTATGTTATGTACGGAAAAGAACACTGAAAACGAATGGAATGATCTTCAATTAATGAAACTATTGAGATCAAAGTAAGGTAGGTAGTACTCTTTGTACATGAAAATGGGTGGGATTATTGATTTGATTTGTTTGTTAATTAATTAAAAAAGTATTTAATAATTGATTCTTCGTATTGCGATAGCGATGATATACCTGGGTCGGTACTAGGTATGTATGCATGAACGAATGTGAACGCGAATGTGAATGTGAATGTGAATGTGAATGTGAATGTGAAATTGAGTGGTGAATTGGTGAAGATTAGGTAATCTTACTAGGTAGGTACGGATGAATTTTACTGCAGGACCAAGGCATTACCAAGAACCGCCTAATTTGGTATAAAAGCTTGGGGAGATTATAGGATATGATTGGATGAGAGCAGGAGATAGTCAGCAAAAGTGATGCCTAATATATCTCGGGGCAAATCTAAGGCCACCAGATCTATATATAAAACATTCGCCATTAACCTTATTAGTAATAACCTTTTCCGTCCAGTCCACTTGCATGGTGCACCATCATTATTCCATTCCATACACCAACCAATCAATCCTACTATATTCAATTCCTCCCAAATCCACCAAACAAACTTCTTCTATTTTTTCTTAGAAGGAAAACCCTCCTCGAAAAAGTTGGGGATAACAATACGAGTCTATGGAGTACTGATGATTCTCTCTTCCTTTGATTCGAGTATATTGCTTATCATACCCTCTCTGTACATATACGAACAACCCCAACTTCAAAGTTTGCATGCTGGTTACAACTTGCTACATATCAATACGAAAGGCCACGTAATTTCGTGCTTCTCTAGGATCTACTGAAACTCCAACCAACGACGGTTACAACCACTAGTTATTTAGTTGCTCAATCATTGATTCCGTAGTCTTCCTAGGATCTACACACGTTCAAACCCTCGTCAATACCAACCTTCCTATATGGGGTTCAGATAGCATGCAACTTTATCCAGCAATCATGTGTGGCTTTAGAGTGGCTATCTTATTAATCAAGAACTTTACTCGTTGACGTCTCATTCACATGTTCCTCATCTTGAATCTCATACTTTCTGCACACAAACATACATAAGCATGTATTGTTTATATATCTCTGTTCCGGAGACTGAGATAGTTCTCAAACATCAGTTGGAAAGGACACCATGCCGCGTAATACATGGACGTGCGCCGTCTTTTCTCGTTACTTTGGATGATTGTCAAACGGCACCAACCACATGTACTGTGAAAATCATGACTCTTCATAGAGAATGATTGGGAATAAGGTGTAGAACATGAAGGCATTTACACCGTTCTAGAATGGCTAAAGAGAAAAGAATCTAATGAGTGATATTTCTACTAGTATTGATTGGGACTAGCTCCATTGACATCCTGTCACCACAGGATCATGAATGACTTCAACATATACTCTATAAATGTGATGGCTGTTCTCTAACTTCCCAAACATGTATCTTTGTATTTAGCACTCTTATTAATGTAGTTATATCGAAATTCTATTTCAATCTTTATTTAAAACTGGTGAAGCTTTTACCAAATAATTGAGTTGGTAGACTGTAGACAGTCTCAACCGTCATTATTGAACATTCCCGTGTCAATCATTTTGTTTTTGAGGACAGTAGAAAAGCGTATTCTCCTGGAATATTAATTACTGGTAACCCTCTTTCTCTATCTCTTAAACTACGTCAGATGCCTATTGTTAGTACAATGCTCATGTCCCTGTCCGAACATTCTTGTATTGATTGTTAGTTGAACGGTCAGTCGGGTCAGTTATAGATCACTTTTTATCATATCAGAAATAAAGGTTCATAGGAGCAGAGGAGATGACGGAAGACCTCGATAGCAATCACATCATGAAGATGGAGGATGTCAAGAGCTACAACCTCGTGGAGAATCACCAATATTGAGTCGCATGAGTGAACAAGATAAACAATATACAGAAAAGCTCGAAAACGATCGCATCATAGAGAATAAATGATATCGAGTCGCATGAATGAACAAGATAAACAAGCATACAAGATGATGGAAGACCTCGATATCCAGACCACTATAAAGAACCAATAACAGGTGGCAGAAGAGATCATGAGATGCCTCAAGAATCAAATCCCTATGGTGGATCAGTAGGAGATGATGGAAGATCTCGCTATGCGGAATCGGTAAGCGATGGCGAAAGATCTCCAGAATCGATAAAAACTATTAAAAACCCCCCAGGATGGAAAAGAGGTCGTAAAAAGACTTCAAGATCGGTAGATGATTCTAAAAGTACTTCAGTATGGGTAAGAGATAGCAAAAAATATTCAGGGTCAGTGAGAAATAGTGGAAGAGATGATAATTGAAGTCAAAGGGGGGGTGAAAGAGATAATAGAACAAATGATAGAGATAAAAGAGGTCAGAGGGGAGGTGAAAGAGATGGTGGAAGAGATGGCGAAAACCCTCCAAGATCGATGAAAGATGTTAAAAAATCTTCGGAATCAGTGAAAGGTGGTGAAAACCCTCCAGGATCAGTAAAAGATGGTGGAAGAGATGGTAACAAGGGCGAAGCGGATGACAGAAGGAAAAATGATGACAGAGACCCGGTGAATGACAGAAAAAGTCAAAAATATGATAAGAAACGCTCAGCGGATAACGGAAGAAAAGATAATAGCGGATCCCACCGACTTGAAGAAGACGACGGACAGACCCTAGTATCTGATGGAGAGTATGGCGATAGTAAAAAGGTGGGAAGGAAGATGGTAAAAAAGTGCTTTATCAAGTGCAGATGAAAGTCAAGCCCACGAACCTGAAAACATTCCGATAGACTTCCAGTATCTTGGGAATTGTATCTCCGAAAAGCTGATACAGAAGAACCTCCGAGACTCGAAAGATCGACCACACCACGTCGGACGCGGCATTGTCGAAATTCATAGATCCTCAAGGAAAGGGGAAGTTTCGCTCAGACGAAGTGGTTGGTTGCAGGGCTAAAATACACATCCCTAAGGAGGTTCCGAAGATGTGCAAGACCAGAGGACCCTAGGGGGGGATAGATTACGAAAAGAGAGCTAAATATTGGGGTATAACTAAATGACGAACTCTTCTTGCGAGTTGTGAAAGCTGGAAGGTTGGACTGTTGAATGGAGTTATCTTGGGATTTTTGCTGGTCGTTTCGCTTAAGTTTATTTAATTTGATTTGGAGCTCCATATCTTGTTGTCGTTTTTGGAACTTTGTTTAGATTTGCTTGTCTTTTTCTCGTGGGATTTCGGGAAACAATAGATTGGATATAAATAAATTGTTGGAGTTTGAGATATAATTTCTTCTTCGATTGATTAACTTGATAGAGATGGGTGATTGGATATTAAAGTAGCTATTGAATTTCTTAAGAATCTTATCCATTACCAATGTATATGGTAGGATAGCTTCTTGCTTTAACATCATAACTTATATACGTTGCACTCGAGACTTCTGCGATAAACTTAATTTTTAGATTCACATGAAACTTAATTGTCATTACCAGTTCTTTCAATCTATCTATCCTTTTCACTATTTCTTCACTCGATTTTAGATGAACCTCCCTTTGAATTTAGAATTCAAAATTCTACATCAAAAATCCCTAAAACCTGTAATTTCGCATTCACACTATGGGTAGAAAGAGAGAGATAAGAAAGAGAGAGAAGAGAGAAGAGAGAAGAGAGAAGAGAAAGACGTAGAAGAAGAGCAGAAAATGGAGATGGGAGAAGAGATAGAGACAGATCTCATGGTAGATCCAGCATTGCAGAGAAACCGACGTATTACTTGGCTCCGTCCAATAATAATAGTGTCCATTCCCACGTACCACCATCAAACGCAGATTCCGATTCAACTTAGACGCAAGATCCAATTGGTTCTAGTATGTCCACTGAATCAGACGATGAAACTGTACGGGCGGATCCCGAAAATGGTGGCCGAAAGATGGAGAGCGATGTCAGATCCGAACATAGAACCAGAACCTCGCGTTCTGGGCAAATGGATGTACCACCACCACCAAGCGGAGATTCCGATGTAACTGTGACGCCACGTAGAGTTCGTTCTCATGTATCCACTGGATCTAGAACGACAAGTCACAAGAGTGATAGCAGAAGAGGAGAGGAACATGACGTCAAATACAAGCATAGTGCCAGACCAGGAGATACTGAGCGTCCAGTAGAACGATCTGATAGTGCTACTAATGTCAGTTACCATGCATAACCATCAAACGTAACTTCCAGTTCAACTCGGACGCCACTTCCATCTCGTTCTCGTGTACCTACTGGATCTGAAGTTGCGGGTCGCAAGAGTGATGGCGGAAGAGGGGGGAAATATGAAATCCAACCCAATCATAAAGTCAGACCACAAGATTCTAGGAGTGTGGTGGCTCCGCCTAATATCAACAATGCCAGCACGCAAAAATCCTCTAATCATGGATCTAGCGCTCCTAAAGTTGCCGAGAAGACACAGTATAAGGTTCCTGCATATTCGCATAGTAAAGCTACCGAGAAGAAACAGTTACCGTATACGGTCCCTGTAAATTTGCTTCCAGAGGGTACTAGTGAAGACCCAAATCAAGAAGAATCGGCAACATGGAAACCCAGAAAAATCTCGTATCAAGCGCAATATACAGCAGTGCCAAACCAGTTCTTCACACATAAATAGTCCTCAAAGCGTTCTGCATGACGGGAATAGCGGCCCGGTCAGTTATGAGTGTAGTATAAGTTAGCATTAGGCAAGCTGATATTGAAGTTTTCTATACTAAATCAGTACATATTGGTGATTGGATGATCCATTGCAATATGTCTAAGCTATCTTATCTAAGACTAGTAACATACCAAAATACTGATGAAGACTCCCACTATGAATTCCTAAGAGTTCCGACTATATTCCCTTGAGAACCTAGAGAGATTCAATGAATTTTAATGAAAATTGCTTCAGTATTCCTGTTTGAGAGATAATATATTGAATTCGGCATTTTCATATCTTTTCAGTGATCTATAGTATCATTGATGATTCTAGTGGTATAATATTTGATGAACATATTGAAACACATAGTAGAAATTATGACTTGCTTCACTATAGTGGGCTGTATGTAGAAAACGGCGTATACTACTTTAAGTACTAGACTTAACAGCGACATGGAAAGACTCAACCCGAGGTTCGAAACAGAAGAGTGTAGGTCGAGAGTTCCTTACGAGGTAAATAATCTTAATCGGAGAGGCAGACATGATAATTTATCATGCGCACCTTACCGTAGAGTTGTTTAATAACTATTAAATAGAATTACACTATTATATTCTAGTAGTCACTCAACTTCTTATGTACCAATTGTTACATCAACGATAACGACATATTATTCCACATTAATCTCATCTTAAGTGTTCGCAGTTACATAACTCATCTCATCCAAAGTCATTATGAACTTGTTAATGTTCAAACGAGGTAGCTCTGAGGCCTCAGGGCCGATGATTCTCTAGCTAACGTTGAGAGAGTAGCTCTATCGAGTCAGATGGTTTTATATGATTGGTAGATCTAATTTACAACACCTACTTCAAACATGTTTAGCTCTGATTGTCCCCATTTCGAACGAGAGGCGAAAACTATTGCGTTTTGTGGCTAGGATAGACCATTTTGAGCATCCGGATTCACTTGATTGATTTCTTCTGTTGCTTGCTCCCTTACATAGCGTTTGTGCTGTGTTTGAATTATTTGATGCTTTGATAGAAATATATAGTACCTAAAACCTTGACCAGAATTCTGATAAACTGATTCTCCAATTTCTCTGAAAGTTTGCGCGTATGAGGTTGCGCTCCTGAAGGTATCATGGGAGAAGCTAGAGTTAGAGTGTATTGGAAAAACCGCCGGGTTCAAACGTAATTGAATCAAAGTCTATAAACAAGTATGCAGGCTCGCGATACAAATTCAAAAAACAAAAGGTGCAAGAAAGATTTATTATCTGCCCATTGTCTCAAGCAAATCAATGAGACTTGTCAATTGATCTAAAATTGAGCAGCTGGAACGGATTTTCAATACTAAGATAAGGTTCATCAATGACAAGGCCTGTGTGGCGGTTCACAAGAAACAGTCTTAAAGCTCAGACTTCTGAACTTATATTTGTAGCTCTGAATTGTTTTTGCAGAGAACATCCACCCATCTGCAGTCTTTGCTGGCCGAGTGCCTCAATCACTCAGAGATCGAAAATTTCAAGATCAACAATACATTGAGAGACCATCAAGTATGACAAATTTCCATGTCATCTTCATCAACTCGTATTCATGTTCATGAGCCTAACCTTGACTTTAGTCAAACTTTGAATACAGTCCTGTAGATGCAATGTTTTCCCGTCCTCGATATGATTGAGAAATTAAAGAAACGGCCTTCATCGTAATTTGCGCAGATGGTATGGAGCTTTCCATTACCGGGTCAATGATTGGAAACAATCGATAAAGGCCTCGGTAGATATGTCTTTGGTTCTAGACCACTTAAAATTGTGCGCAGAAATATGACGTTAGCTGTGGTACAAACGCAAATTGATAATCTCTGTGGTACGAAAAACTCAAATTTGATTCAACTGTAAGTAACTTCCCGAAATGTCGTTCTAGATGTGGACGATTCCGGTGACATCTACTCATCAGTTTCGGGAAGGAGTAAGCAGCTTTACGCGCTACTCGAGTGGAATCTTTAAGTTCAATAGAAGGAGAAGGAGTACCTTCCCAAATAGAAGTAGATTTCGTATCATGTAGAAAAATAATGATAAGCTAGACCCAGACTGCATTCCGGTGCAGTATTTGTGCCTAAGTGGGTGATCTCCAATCTCCAAACTTCCGGAATTCATTTGGGCAACACAAAGTCCACAACTCCAGAATGATACCCCAATAAAGCAAGCACAAATCAGGGAGAGTAATTATGAATCTTCAATACTTGCCGATTGTAGATTTAGAATCGATTCAAGCACAAGATCATGTTCTAATGATCACGTGACTCCATTAAAAAAACACTTAGTTTCGTCTTATCTTATCTGTAAGGCAACCTATTCGCTTGAAGTTGCTTGAAATGAAGGGGAAAATCGGATGACATCTACGCACGCGTACGCTGGTGCAAAATGTCATCGTACAATTGACTTTTGTATCTAGAACCTAATTGGCCTGAGTACCACGTTACAATATCCAGATGTGTGGTAATATTGTTATGGTACAGTTGTTCAACTTTGATGCTTGTGATCAAATTTCAATGCAGTTTTAAGAAATTCATTGAAGTTCGAATATCGAGCCAAGAAAGAAGAAACATTGCTGGAATTATGAAGTTGGCTCTCTCGGGTCCCAAGACACCACTAGAATATCCCCAGACTCTCAAAGTCTCCACCACCCACGCCGAGATTCTTGACCGAAAGCTTTACCCCGAGCCCCTCTGCCCCAGCTTTTTGCCCAGCGAATACCAAGACGCCAGAAGAGAATGAATAAGAACGCAAAAAATATGTCAAACAATCTCCTAAAAGATCGTCCTCTACCCCTCTACCCCGGATTTTCGCCCAGAATTTACCAAGACGTCAGAGAAGAAAATGAAAATGAACGCAAAAACATATCAAACAATACCCAAGAGGATCGACCTCTACCCATCTTGTTTTTAGTCACAAAACTGACATGTCATTTTGACACATTTTGACACTCGGAAATTAAGAAGCTATCAAACTTTGGCAGGCGGTGTATTCCGACATCGTCCTAAGACCCATTTAATTTCCCAAATATATTTTAAGGAGTTCTTGGTTCCTCGAGCAGTAAAACCCCTCCTAAACCACTGCCAAAGCCTTCTATCTTGGTGATAAAAGCTTGAAACGATTCCAAGATACCAAGGTGAATCGAATCATGAAGTACCGAAACTATTCAGCTCTCTCTCGCTCACATCGCAGCGCCAATGCTGACTGGGTGTTGAGTACGGACGCCATCAGTAGCAAGGGTGTCACCGGATTCAAAATATCACCCAGCACAATACGACAGCGAGGTCGAAAGACGTTTGGTAAAGAAATATGCACTCCGCCATTCCATTAGACCGCCGGCATCCCAATCTTATATACTGGAGAAGAATTGAGAATCTGCAACCTATTTGTAATTCCGGGGTTTGTTTTGTTTTGACTCCGTATTAGGTGTTCTTGGTAGACTTGCCTTGTGTACGGTACCTACCTAGTAAAGTACAGAATAAGTGCGGCTGTATCGTTCCATTCGAGATCGGACATTAAGGCTTGAGGTAGCTCTTGGAAAATTTGCGGCCTATTCTTCTTAGTCTCCTACGGAGTAAAGTAAGCTCCAAGCCAGAGCAGTTGGATCCCCACACTCACTTGCACAGATAATATGTCACTGTGATCGGCAAAGAAAACAACACCAATTTATAGAATTGGTCATTAGAGATAAGGTCTAGACATATTTCTATTAGTCAGTAACTTCAAGATGTGGTATAACAGAGTGGGAGACTTGGTCTGTGTTTACATCGTCGTCGTTTCGACCATGCTCGCCATGCAATGCTATGATACTAATCATCATGGGAGCCCATGCCATATGTCAAAAAACCCTAGCCAGAAGAGAAGAAGATATTGACACCCAACTAGCATATGGCAAGCCTGCATTCAGCCGAGAAATAGCAACCAAACCAGGATCAAACAAGCTTATTCACTGGATTATGTTCCATTTTCCCCCCATTCTCCATGCGGGGAGCGCTAGGATTTATTGTTGGTGATGGCTGCGCTAAGAACAAATCAAACATTTTTCGAACGCTAAATCATCAGCTGATGAATCAGAGTCCTAGAGGAGATGATGGAAGCATGCATGTATCCATGGTTAGCAGATGGAAGATCGTAAAAAAAAGTTGGTGTCTAACTATCGCTGGAACGTTTCCTTGTGCTACATGCGCGTTCGAATGAGAGACAGATAAGTAGGTGGCTCCCCGCCTCTCATTTCTGAAATAATCTCATCATATCATCCTCATTCTTCATTTATTTCAAGTCGAGCTTCGTGTGGACGCGGGCTATCACTCCTCTGTTGGAGTGAATACAGAATATTGTAACTCTACTTTCCAATTGGTAACGACATCGATCTCTTAATTGCTTGAATACCTTATCATAAGACTCGAATCAGGATAATAAGGGAATCGAAAGGTACCAACATACATTCAATCCTGCTTATCGCAGTAGAAATTTTTATATCAAAAGCTAATAACTCTTTTGCAGATATCAAAGCTCAACATGGCAGACCAATACGGTGCTGCAGGCTATGATGCCCATACGAACGAATCTGACTCTCCCCAAAAGATGTCCGTTGGAGAGTATTGCAGGACCCGAGTTTCCACGCTCAAGCCTCCTATGCACAAGGCTCCTAACCCATTCAAACTTCTGGCTATGTTGAATGGAAAACAATGGCTATTCTTCCTTGTGGCGTTTGTTGCTTGGGTATGTTCTGGATCGTTGACACCGTTAGCTTTCTTCCGCTAACTATTCTGCCTAGACTTGGGATGCGTTCGATTTCTTTACAGTCAGTCTTACTGTTTCGGACCTCGCAGAGGAGTTTGATAAGACTACTACGGACATCACATGGGGTATTACATTGGTTCTCATGTTGAGATCTGTTGGTTCTATTATCTTCGGACTCGCAGCAGATAGATATGGTAGAAAATGGCCCTTCATTGTCAACAACATTCTATTCATCATCCTCGAGCTCGGTACCGGTTTCTGTCAAACCTACAAGCAATTCCTTGCGTGCAGAGCTCTGTTCGGTATTGCAATGGGCGGATTGTATGGAAATGCTGCAGCTACCGCGCTTGAAGATTGTCCCGCAGAAGCTCGTGGTTTGATGTCTGGTATACTTCAACAAGGATATGCTTTTGGATATCTTCTCGCAACAGCTTTTGCTAGAGGATTGGTAAATACCACTAGTCATGGATGGAGACCTTTGTTCTGGTTCGGTGCAGGCCCACCTGTACTCATTATCATCTTCCGTCTCTGCCTCCCGGAAACAGATGCCTACAAGGAGCGGGTTCTTGTTCGAAACGAGCGAGGTAATATTGGAGCTACCTTCATTGCTGAAGGAAAGGTAGCATTGAGGGAGCATTGGCTCTTATTGATTTACTTGGTACTTCTCATGGCTGGTTTTAACTTCATGGTAAGCTCTCCCCTCACCACTGATCGAAAGATACCTCACAGTACTCATACTAACCCAAATTCCAGTCTCATGGTTCCCAAGATCTCTACCCAACCATGCTTAAAAATCAATACAACTTCTCTGCAAACGCTGTTACCGTCATCCAAGTCGTCGCTAATCTTGGTGCCATGACCGGTGGTACTTTGATCGGTTACTGTTCCCAAATCTTCGGTCGTCGCTTCTCCATAATTGTCATATCCATCCTCGGCGGTGCTCTCCTCTATCCCTACACATACACCTCTTCCAGCGCCGTCATTGCCGCAGCCTTCTTCGAACAATTCTGTGTCCAAGGAGCCTGGGGCGTTATTCCCATCCATCTCATGGAACTTTCTCCTGGCTCTTTCCGAACCTTCGTTGTCGGTACCGCATACCAACTCGGAAATCTCGTTTCCTCCGCTAGTTCGACTATCGAGGCCCAGTTGGGAGAAAAATTCCCTCTTCCCCCCAAAGGCAAAACAGCTCGTTTTGAATACGGAAAGGTCATTTGTATTTTCATGGGTTGTGTATACGTCTATGTGATCGTATTGACATTTGTGGGACCAGAGTATCTAAGAAGGAGCTTTGATGTTCAACATGATAGTGATTTGGCAGCGGTAGCAGGCCATGATACAATTGAGAAGAGTATGAAGAAGATGAGAGGAAATGGGGGTGTGGAGAATGAATCAACTGAGGATGTGGATGCAGGGTTGGAGAAAGGAACTGCGAGGAATATTGATTGAAGACAGATTTGGAAGAAAATGATGGGTGGAGTGGAAGGTACGAAGAGAATGAATTGCTTTGGATACGGTTTTTGAATTGTTGGATGGGTATACGTTAATAAATAGCTCCCTACGGGATGAATGAATTATAACATGACAAACTATATCTTGCTGCTTGCAGCGTGCCCATTTCTATCTTCTCTACGCATTGTGGCTTCTAGTGCAATTGTACTCACTCTTCTACAACCCATTGCGTACATAACTTAAGTGAAGACTATCGCGGTGAATTGCTGGGTAGGGTTTAAAAAGCTCACTGAGAGGAGTCTGGCTCAAGAAGCGCTATAATATAGAATTACTAGGTATATAATTACCCCCGGGATTATATAATTTGACCAACTCTACCTGGTAGTCCTTATCAAGGAGCTCGACAGGGTGTGAGGAAGAAACTTTTGCCCAAATGGTTCAGTGCGGAAAACATCAGTCTCTTCGTTGAATCGTTTTGTTCAGAGTGGTCTTGGTGAAAAGAGTGATTTGTATTAATGGTCACAATTGGCCCAAATGCAAAAGAAAAATTGTGATGCCAATAATTGGGAGTGATGATATGTGTTATTCATTGCGTAAATATTGCATTTGTAGTTGGATCTTGAGATCTCTCTAACCCTCCCAAGCGGACATTATGGTATATTATGCCCTATATGTTTCACCCGCACTCCATCATATTTTCCGTGCCTTGGGGAATTCCGGACGCAAAGCACTTACAAAAGGTCCTTCACCTAGTAAATACAAGGTTGGACAATGAAAGTATCCAATGTCGAGGCTCCACTGAGAAAGCTCGAACTACTGAATCATGTAGTCTCCGAATCGCTCCAGGAGTCGTTACTCGTCCAAGATTCATCACTATCCATCATCATTCGTTACATTTCCTATCCAAAATTCATCGTTTATCTCTCATCGCCCTTTAATTTACCAGGTATCTCTTCTAAATCTTCCACACTCTCAATTTCCAACACTTTCGAAACTTCCGCAGTATTCCTCATCAGCTCCTTGGCCCCAGCATACAACATTCGCTGTTCGGCATTGACTGTAGGTGGGAGGTAGAAGATTAGGACATATGGAACGGAGAGACGGCCGGAGGGCTAGGGTAGGTAAGCTTTTGATGAGTAGAAAAGAAGCAAAGGGATAATATACCAGTGTGCAAGGATAGCTTAGGAGGATAAAACGAGGTGAATGATCTGGCAGGTCGTCGCCTATAGATTCGAGATCTTTATATACAACTCCATCTTCATCTTGTTTTATTTCGAGATTGCTTTTATCAATCAGATCTAAGGGATAAGAGGGAATCAGCAGACATTCCATTTTATATAACAATCCAGCAGTTTGATGATATTGTATATCCCATACTCATTTAAATGATATCAAAGTTGTTTCTCAGCAATAACCCGGGGGTTATATGAAGGTGGTGGTGCAACTGGTGTGTAATCATTGTGGGTTTGGTTGGAGGAACGTTCAAATATCTTGAAAGGAGAGGGAGACAAACATATAACAGCTTGAGGATCGCTTGCGCGCGAAGTCCCGAGTCTAAATTTACGTAGATGTGCCTTCGTTTCGGTGCTGAATGTATAAAGGCGCGATTCTGAAGACTAGATTGATCGAATTGGTTAATTGCGCGTTTTCAGGAGGAGTAGGAAGGTTATGTTACCATAATGAAGATATCGATATATCAATGTATGCGTATTTGGTAGGAGTGCAAATGAGGAGGTTGCTGTCGTGATTAAAGTAAGAGCTGGGTGTTTCCTTGTATGTCGAGATATGAACTTGTAAAGGTTTGAATATCAGACGGTCAGACCAGGAAACTACGAGTATGAGTGACGAGAAGTGGGCTGTTTAGCTTCATTTCGGATAAAACTCGGATATGTAAGCAAACGAACAACACCAAAAAGCCAACACAATTTAAAGATATGCAACAAAATGTCAAAATTGAGTATGTTGGTCACATGAACCAAGAATGATTGGACCAAGCAATCACATATCCGGTGATAGAATTTCGTCATTGAGGTATTAGCTGAGAAACGCAAATTGCTACCCGTTTCCATCACTGAGCAGTCAGGCTATTTATCAGGTCCAGTATTCCGGATCGGCCCTTATGGTTATGGCTGGAGCGTCGATGTATTTGCATGATATCGTATGCAGTTAGTTCTGTGCAGTCAGCAAATTCAAAGTTAACCCCTCTGAATTCCAGCATTTGAGTCATTCTCTTGTTATGTTTCCTGCACCCGAACCTCGTAGGACCTTTGATTCCAATACCGATCGGTGACAGACTCTCACATCAGCATCATGGTGGTTGTAATTGTGGCCGGAGATACTGGCATGATGAGCAAATTGGCAGTCCAAAGATTGAATCCGTTCAAAAATCATGAATTTGTGATATCACACGGGATCAGGAAAAAGTCTGAATGTTTGGCTTGCATTGACCGGCGATTGATTCTACCTTTACCATCCTGGCACCTACTCTACTGAATTTTCAGAAGATTGGAAGCTCGAAATACTTAAAGGCTGTGTGTATCTGTGTAGATAACTCCAGATTCTATCGATGCGACGAGGATTTCACGGAGTATGCCTGCTCGACCCCAGGGCTAATATTTCATGTCTCTATTCACAACACTCGAACGATGATATCTACCTTCCCTATTGACAACGGCACCCCCAGTATTGATTCAATTAAATCCTATTTACGCTGCCTTCCTCAGCCATACTGTCCAGTTATTCCCTCGAAACACAAGATTGATTCTTCTCTCCAGAACACCACTCTTCCCTTTCCAGGCGAATTATGTCATCTCTTCTATCTTGCACTAAGCAAACTGCAGTATATATATATTCATGTAGAGTTTCTTATGGAAAAAGTTTTCATTCCAAGAAACCAGAATATAAGACCAATTTAACATAAGTCTACATGTTTCTTGATACGAGGGTTGGTCATATAGTAGTATACTTGGCCGTTGAACGGGGTAGTCGATTCTGGAATGGCCAGGTGCAGGGTCTGTTGAAGCAGGAGAGAATTGCGGTTGAGGGGGCCACCGGCTGGGTTAAAAGACTTTTCGAAAAGGAAATTTGGAAAATGAGGATTTTAGTATCCTTTCAGCTGTTTTTACGGTCGAGAATGTGAGTGATCACTAATTCTATCGTAGAATATCATGTTCACCTCAGGGTTTAGAAAAGAATTCTTGAACTGTGAGTATATATGTACCCCACAGATTTTTAAACACTGAAAATTGAACAATTTGAAATGTGGAGTACCATCCGAAGTTTCATCCCTACAGCAAAATTCAATCGTCCTTGTCTGTATGGTTATTGAAATGAACCTAGACCATCGCGATTCAATCATCTGAAAAGACAAGCTCAGAATTATGTTCTCTCCGGGTTGTCACGTGGTCGGGACAATTTCAGCTCACGCAGCTAACTCCGTACGGAGTCGGGGGAATGTTACGCACAGCCACGGCAATTCCACCACTCAGTCTTACCTCTCTGACCCACTCTTAGGGGGTTTCGAGTAAAGTCCTCTTTTGACGTAAAGGATTCGCTTCCTCTGCGCGCGTAATGTATGTTTCGTTTACGTGCGTAACAATGTGCCTCAAGACGTCGTCCTAGAATTTGGCCTGATCAGCGATATATCTAATTATAAGTCTGTACATTATGTCAAATTAATTAAGTATAAATCGAGGTATGTCCCTTTGATTCAATTTCGATATCATCACTTCATTTAACAATTCAACTACAAAAATTACAAACTTGTTTCTTCACATTACCCAGTCTTCATTTCATAAAACCCAAATAAGATTCTTATATCAAACATGTCTATCACTACAGCCCAAGTTAACCCCTCAATCGCCCTTTTTGGTGCGACCGGTGGAACTGGGCTTGCAATACTCAATGAAATCCTCTCTTCCTCATCTACCACTCATCTCAATGTTTTGTGTCGTACCCCGTCAAAACTCTCTCAATTCTTCAATAAAACCATCTACCCCAATCTTCATATCATTCAAGGCGATATTCGCAATGCCACCGCCTTGAAATCCGCACTTATCGACCCTGCCACCAATCTCCCCGTCGATATCGTCGTCTCTTCTCTAGGCATGACTCTCATCCGTTCCTCTACTTTCTCAATGAAATGGTCAGATCCAACTCTCTGTCAGGATGGTGTCAAAAGTATTTTGAGCACATTGGATTCTCTAGAAGTAGAATATGGGCCAAAGAATGTGAAGACAAAAGTGATAGTGGTGAGCACGACAGGAATTAGTAGGAAAGGAAGAGATATCCCTTGTAAGATGAGACCCCTGTACAGTCTTGGAAAAACCCCGTTTGAGGATAAGATACGAATGGAGGAGGAAATTGTGAGGTGGGCGGGAGAAGGAGAAGGAAAGAGGTGGATGGTGGTTAGGCCGAGTTTGTTGATTAATGGGGAAGCGAAGAGGACAGTGGTTAAGATTGGATGGGAGTTCCCTGGGGCTGGGTATAGAAAGAGTGAAGATGAGCGAGAGAATAATGTAGTGGAGAAGGTGGAGGAAGAGGAGGATAAGTTGGAGATTGGATATCAGATAACACGAGGAGGGGTTGGAAAGTGGATTTATGAAGAAGGCATTCGAAATGGAGGGAGGAGCGAATGGGAAGGAAGGTTTATGAGTTTGACATATTGATTTCCTTGGGTTTCTTTGTTGCAGGCGTTGTTTGTTAGCTTCTTCTTTACCCTAAATACCCTGTTCCTCGGCAAGATTCGATGTTAGAGCTATATAGTTTAGGATACTTTCTTTTCGACATTTGTTAGTATATTTCAAAGCCATGGTTTGCACTTGAGCTCTAATTCCTCGTGGTTTACAAGATTCAAAGAGATGTGTGAATCGTCTATAAATATAGGAGCCACTTAACTTCCATTTCTGACAGTACCTGTGCACATGAATTCCGGCACTCGATTTTGAACTGTTCATAAATCCTTCTTAATGTGCAAATCTAAGAGCAATCTTCTTATATTATATTCTGAAAATCTACGGATTAAGTATTGCTAACTAGTCACTAAAGACCTGGCTAGGGTTGTAGAATTAGCATGCCCCAAAAATGTTGTTTCATTTCACTTATTCAAAATGACTCAATCATATCTGAGTAATCACTTATCTGAATGGTACAAAATATTATTGAATCTGAAGTAACTATTCAAAATATAGACTACTACTCTTTTCTCATCTACGCAAGGCTCATTAATATTATCCATCTCGATCATCTCATGATAACTTACAGCCACTCTACCGACTCAAATACCATACCATTGCTCCTATTCACGTCGCCCTCTATCTCCCCACTCACCATCTACCTATCAACTACACCAACACCCCATTTATGACCCAATAGCAATCCAATTAGATGTCATCAGCTAGGAACCTGCCATAGCGACACTTTGCTATGCCACAAATACAACACTAACAGCAATGAATTCTATTGCAGGCTCGCGTTAGTTTCCTATTCTGGACAAAGGAACGGGGTTTAAGAAACAATTGAACGTTGATAGACAGATACTGAAGATTCTAGAAGACTTCGACATTACATACCAGCAAAAGAACCCGAAGCGATAAAATCAAAGAGAGCAAGTAATGGTGCGGTAACGATGCCAGGCCAGATAATCACGATAATACTCAGAAGTCCAAGGCTATTGGAAGTGGGTGCTCGCAGATGAATTGAACATGGCGTGATGTTAATGAACGCACATGAATACGGTACAAACGATTGATTGCGGAAACGATGCCCTCGAGTGTTGGCCTAACTTCACGATGGAACCATTTTTTGAAGCTGAAAAGGGTGGAAGTTAAGGAGGTGTAAAGTACTTTGCAGCCACCTCTAACTATTGAGACGAAACTGGTCATTTTGAATATTGATTGATTTTTTGGCTTGTTTTTGAGGGACTTGTATCAGCATGCAAGTTGATCGAGAGTGGACGAGGTACAATACACGTTGTGCTTATAGAAACTCGAGTCGAGGACTTGAGATTAGATCTTTATAGATATATAGGGGTTTATAGAGCTTGAGACAATACTATGGTTTTCTGGATGGCTCAGACCGTTTCTTGATGTTATCACAAGTATTGCCGATCCACAACTTTCTCTCGAATTCTTCGACCGTGTGGTTATGTATGCTTCCGCTACCAGCATCTAAATAAGTTTTACAATGTAATCTTCCGCAAAAAGTAAACATTTGCAGCTTTCAAGAATCCTGTTACATGGTTACTTCTGTTTGTTACGGGAAGCTACTTTCAGAGAAATGTGTGTTTGTACCGAGGGTTGACTAGATACCTACCTCTTTGGGAATATACGCACACGCTCCACGACAAAGGAAATTCTGTTACTTTTAATCGAGTTCAACTGGGTATCCTCTATGTAGAGGTGTCATCCATAATGCACAGTTCCTTCCCGAGTTTCCGTGCCGGAAAGCTGCATCATAACCTAGAGTTGCGCGTTTGAAAATTGCAGTTTAGAGATCAAATCAATTCCACTCCTCCCCGTCCTTTGTCCGAGCCCTCGCAGAACTTATTGGATATCTATCATAGTGTTTCCTTATTCTGAAGCGAGCGCAGAGAGATTGCTTGAACAAATGGCCAGATAGGGTATTGGGGCATTTATCATCGTCATTGAAGTCGCTACCTGGGATTCCACAATTTCCAGTCCGTTCATCCAGAGATAAAATATCAGGAAATACATGGGTCAGGACCTAGAAGCCCTTACTTGGAAGCAAAAGATTGAGGTTCGAGAACAAGCGCAAGATAAGCCGAAGTCCCCGATGAAGAACCACTAGAATTGGTAGCAGGAACGACAGGAGCTTCGCCATCAAACATTTCTAATGGCTCCGGAGACTCAGCCATGCGCCTATAAGTCGCTATCAAAAGAGATGGAGTCGTGGTACTAGGTATTTGGACTGTCGGAAGAATCGATGATGGAAAGTTTGCATTGCTTGTTGCAAACATGTGATTGTACGATCTTTCAGCAGAGTCGCAACTCGCACGTGGCGCGACTACAATTGAAATGGTCACCGCGCATGGGGTGAGTGTTGAAAGGAAGTGGAGGAATGGATAGATCATGACTACGGTTGCTGACAAGGTTTTTGAAATCGGATCCCGAATGGGAAATTAATGCAGATGAATTAGCGGATCGAAAAGTTATAGAATCTCTATGCGTCAAAGTCGCCTCAGATGACGAAAAATGCTGTGATCAACGCCAAAGCCATGCATCTAAAAAACTTGGAAGGATGATGTGGCGGATGTTGGTGGCACTGAGACCTTCTGTGAGAGGATGAAGGGGACTAGCTCGGTTAGGGACAACGGTTGGCCAAGAATAACAGTTACACAAGTTACCAATCACCCCAGTCAAGAAGTCTCTTGTTGCATATCGCAGAGTTTGTGGTTCCGCGGTGTAAGGACTGCACACATATCCTGATATTTCCAATCAACTTTCCCAATAATCATGACCAATTAGTCTAGAGCTGAATAATTGTCAGCCAATTCGTGTGAAATTTCGGGAAAATATGACGATTGGAAATCAATCGTGGCATCATAGAATGTAGTTATTCTTCCAAAATCAAAAGTTCTTCAATATTGGAAGCTTGCATCTGCTTTGCTAGTGTGGAGTAATAAATACCTTGATCGCATTTCTTCAATTTTCACTATCGCTCACAATCAGTACCATCTAAATATTGATACGGACCCAAAGCATACAACTTTGTCAATTATTCGTAATTATTTTATCCTAAATTTTAAGAACAGTAATTGAAGAAAAAAAGAAGATTCCCATTTATTTAGTATATCATATCGAGTACAAATATGTTTAGCCATAAAACCCTTCCCCGAATACCGTAGCAGAAATAAGTCACTAAAAACTTTCAATTAAACATAAGTAAATCACCGTTGGAACCCTGTCCTACTGCAGGTTGATAAACTTGCTCGGGTGCGTTCTGATTAACCACATATTGCATCTCGCCTCTACCAACGGTAGGACTACCACCAAATCCTTCATCCTGTCCATTCAAGTTCATGCTTGCCATTTGCTGGCCAACACCGGCAAAGAACGCATCTGCTGCATCGACTGCTGCAGCGAGATCACCTTGTCCACCGGGTTTCATCATAGGTTGAGAGTTTCCAAATGCAGAAAGTGATTTCTGAGCGTCCAAATCCCCATTTGGAAGATGTTGCTTTTGTAGAGCGGGCGAGTCTGTAAGGCGCCGTGGGCGAGCGGAACGGAATACTTGCTGGACAGGTTTAAGGTAAACAGTAGCGAGAGTTCCAACGTTAAGGCACATTTCCTCAAGAGTAGCAGGGTCGAGTTTCTCCGATTCAGCTGTGATCGGAGGCTTTTCACCCATAACAATAGCTTTGGCTGTAGCCATATCTGAAGATAGCAGACGCCAGTACATGTAGCCTCTGTCCCGCAAATCTGGGTTATCTGTGTCTTCTGTGGCCCACTTCAACACTTTAGGAACAAGTTCTTGTCCTTTTGTTGGCCTTTGAATGAACAGTTTAACGGTCGCCGTGAGAAGAGCAAGTTGAACTTCCACTGGCTCATCCGCGAATGAATAGAGAAAATCTTCAAGTAATACATCAGAGTTTTCTATCCGAGAGGCATATTGTCCAATAACCCAAATCATGGCAGCCTTAGCTTCGGGTTCATCTAGCGAATCCAAATTCTCGCACAATGTACCAATTATGGACTCGTACTGATTAGGGTACTTTCTGAAAATGTTTCGAATTACCACTGTTGCTTCTTGTACAATGTATGTGACCTTTGTGGCCACTAGCTCCAGCAACGTATTAATACACTGTCTAGCCGCAGGCTCGATTTTGATAGCAAGCTTTCCGATTGCTCGGACTGATTTGCGGACGAAGTGAACATCAATTTCCGTGGCGTATTCTCTCAATTCGGTAAGCACCTCTTGGATGTTCTTTTCGTTCGCCAACATGAAGATCAACTCCAGCTTGGTAACTTTGACATAAATTGGGTCATTATATTTGCAGAAAAATACTCGAATATCGTTGCGTAGAACTTCCGGCCTTCTTTGTAATATTAACAATGCATTTCGTAATGCGAGATATTGAACCTCTGGGCCCTTCGCCAATAGAGTGACTAAAGGGGGCGAGAGCTTCCGGCATAATGCCGATATTTGCTTTTGGTCATTAATGTAGTTCATGAGGTACAAAACTACTCTTATGCATGTAAGAACGACTGCAGAATTTGAATGTGATAGACGTGGAGATATGCGCTCCGCTAGCAACAAAGCCTCGGAAGACTCTTGTGGAACATACGACATTAAGGCTTCCAAGATATATGTTTGGCCCCACCTGGTAATGTTAGGTCGTTCAATGGGAAATTGGAGAGTAGGATGCTTACTCGGAACAGTCTGGGAGAATTTGAACCATCTTAGAGGCATTACCGTAGTCAATAGTTAACTTGATAGCATCACTCCTCTCCCAGATATCCATCAAGCTGGCCAATGCACTAGCCACAACCGTTGGGTTATCGTCCCTCAACATCGAATTTAATCTGTCGATTAGATCTGAGCCTTCAACCAAATGCCTATCGTGATCGTATAATTTTGCGACACAGAAAGCTGCCGTCTTGCGAACATACGGGTCTGCGTCTCGAAGGAGTTGCTTTGTAGGTGGTACTGTAGCTTCGACAAAATCTCGAACATGAATGTATGACATCGTGCGCAATGCAAGAGCTCTGACAAGAGGATTAGAGTCATTCATATCCTAGTCCGCAATGGTTAGTTTCAGCAGGGAAGTGCGGAATTTGGAACTTGCCTCTTGCAAAGTAGGTAAAGCCTTGACAGCGACATCTGGTTTCATACGAGCATAATTTACCAGAAACAGGAAGCACCTACTTTTGCGTCAGTTATTCATTCGCGCGACTTTCAATATCATTAGTCAACCCACATCTTCTTAATCTCCAAGCTAGGTATTTGCATACACCCAACAATATCTGGAAACAGCGCGACCATATCATTGTTGCTCATGGTCATGTTGGCCACAATCTTCTTCAAAGCGATCTTCTTTGCGGCATGGTTCTTGTCTTTCTTTCCACCACTATTCAATTCCAATCTTAGTTCCGCGACTTTGCCCTGTGGAGAACGATTATAAAGTGAGCCAATTGATCCATATCCGGTTGGTGGTATATAGGAAGGTAGAAACATAATAGCAGGGTGCGCCTCCATTGTGAACTCCGAGATGATTGAAATCTTGCAGACTATAAGACCCCAAGCATCTTAGGTGCTACAAATATGCAACAGATTGGGCGAGCACATGAAAGGAAGTTGAGGCGCAAATGATATATAATAAACTGTGAAATTGTATGATAATTGATCCAAGTGACATACCCTTGCAAAGAGCTTCGCATCTCCCCCGCCTGAACTCATGATGTGCGAGCCTCAATCCCTTTGTGTGTATGGTGACTTTGTCGCTGTACCCTCGATCGTACACGAAACCCCTCCCAGTTCAATCTCGTAAGAAATGCGTCGACCACTGAGATCGTTTGTTTCCCAAGCCGGCACCACAGGGTAAATCAATAATGCGCCACAATCACCGGCAGTATAATATTTGAGTTTGTCGCAGATATCTTTCCATCGACTTGAGGGATCTTAAATTTCGCAGATATAATTTCATCAAATGTAAATGCAATGTTTGTAATTCGTGGAGCTCAAAACGGACCTTGAGAACGACGTGAAGTAAAGATCACCTAAAGGGGTGGCTCTAGTAAGCTCGGGATCGCGGATTTAAGCTAGCGTGGGAAGCTTGTTCCATGAACAGTGTACCGCTCTTCCTTGCTACCTGCTAGGTAGGCATTAATATTTGTAGTTTCTGCCTTAATACCTAATTTGACACGACGTGCGACGACGACAATCTACAAAGAATACGGGGCTATTCTATTATCCTTCAACCGCCGAATCGTAACCTATCAAGATGGCGGAGCTCGCGATTTCACCACCTCCCCCTCCCCCTCAATGGGTTGTAGATCTTAATACTCCACCATTATCGAAGCCAAAATCAGCAGGTATTCCAGATCCTCCAGGATACACAGCTTCCTCTTCTTCAAGCCGAGTATGTTATTTTCAACCCCTATACTATTGACCGTCTACTGAAACTCGTGTTCTCCAGAAACAGACCACCAAAACCCCACGACAACCTCCAACTCCCGCTGAAATGGATACACTGAAGCTTAAGAAAGCATGGGAAGTGGCTTTGGCCCCTGTCAAACAACTTCCAATGACGGCGATTATGATGTACATGTCAGGAAACTCTCTTCAGATATTTTCCATCATGATGGTTGTTATGGCATTCAAAAATCCCCTGATGGGGCTTATGGCTACAAATCAAGCATTTGAACGTTTTGAGAGTGAAGGAACAAGAGGAAAATTGGGTGTAGTTAAATTGGCATATGTTGCATGTCAAGTGATAGCTTTGGCGCTAGGAATATGGAAGGTTAATGGAATGGGATTATTACCGTAAGTTGTCTGTACAAATGACTCGGGGTAAAATGCTAATGGCACTGCAGTACTACAAGGTCGGATTGGTTGGCTTGGGAGACAGCAAGGGATCCTCTAGAACGAGCTATTCCAGCTTTCTGAGGTATTTGGCTTACGACGAATGTACGTTATGGCGTTAGGATATCATGGAACTATGAACAAATAAAGCATGTCAGGGCGTATATGTCGCGCTGATGTAACAGAAGTCTCGTGAGCGATTGTTCAAACGAGATAGTACAAATTTCAAACAAAACACAGCACAGAGACTATCAGCGACATATATGCGCAGTGTTGGAGAGTGATGAATATATGTCACTTTATCTGGAATATTGAAACATGCACTCATTCGAGGTACGCCGCTGCACAAACCTCCCATGCTAATGCATCCTGATCCCACCCTCTAACTTTTGAGGCATCTATTATGTCCTCACATACCAATGACGATATATTGTTACACAGCAATATATCGATCAAACTTTGTGACTTTCCAATCATCCTCAGAACATTTGTCATTGCACCCAAGCCATTTTGTGCTTATCCTACATTCACCCCAAATTCGATGTCAGATGGTAGTCTTGAAACTCTAGAGAGACAAAATCGCATTCATGCCATAGATCTATCTGCAAGTGCAGACACAGATTTCCCTCGATACATCGCACTGACTGCCCTTAAATCTTATCTCCATCTTTCGACCGATTAAATGCGACTAGTTCTCGTTGCGATTCCATACTGTGCCTGCCTCTATATTCTTTGAGAATATAATTTAAGATTTCGGATGCCTTTGATCTTGCAGGAAACCTCACCCAATCCAATCTCGCATAACATCTGTCGACCAGCACTGCCCTTAAATATCATTTACTTTTTCGATAGATCTTACTGTCGGGGTTTCCTTTAGTTGCGACTCCAACGCTTCCTTTACTTTATCGGTGTCTATGAAGTCCTCCATCAACATCTGCAATCGCGTTACCCTGCATTTCTCGCATTTTTCATGAGTGCATTTGCTACATCTGTCCAACATCATCTTATTACGTTCACCGCACTTGAATCGCAAGTTAGCACATCATTAGCCTCTTGTGTTCTTTCTGGGAACAAACTCACCCCTTGATTATCCCTCGATGCGTTATCACAGCACATCCACATTGTGTCGCTGATGCTTGAAAAGTAAGGCATGTTGTTCAGCAATTCTTATACTAGTTGCTGGCCGTGAAATGTTGTGTAAAGTTTATTATCAATTTGGATGGATTTGCTGTCGTTGTATAATGTTTGCAGAGTGATACCTTCAAGGGGCCCGGAGTAATGTTCTTCAAAATTTATATATGTTGCAACATAAGGTGATGGTGGGAAGCTAGAGGGGGCTAGTTCTTCTAGGCTACGGTTAGGTCGTGGGTTAGGTATTGATTGAACATGTTCAGTACGGCCGTGAATAACTTTAAACTTTAAATCAATAGTTTGTACAGAGGACAATCACCAATTGATTCAATAAACTGCAGCGGGATTGAATACATGTTAGATGGTGGCATCGATAGGGTAGACAAAGTAATACTAGGGCCTGGATTTGGTTTTTATCAAGATTGCAAATCCTCCAAACACCAAGCGATCGTCATTTTCTTGATGTTTGCAATTCTCCAACTTTGTTTCTCGAATAGGGAAAATGAGAGTTTCCCTGACAATCTAGCTTGTGACCACACTTGTGTAAAGCTGTTCAGTTTTCATCAACCTTGCCATTCACGCACGCCATTTTCTAATACCTCGATCCCTCCCAATTTCAATCTGAAATGAGAACATTTCTTCGATTTAGATTGAAAGTACTATAGTAGGAAAACCCTAACCTCTCTCTTTTGTTTCGCAAGAACGGCTCAGCAAGTTCTCATCTCGGTCCATGATCATTTTTGAATGCCAAAACAGCTTCAACGATGAGCTCCCAAAGGCAGCTTCCATATATTGTGAAGGATACTATATTTCATGTGGTCTGATTCAAATGTCGACAGTTCATATGCATATGGAGCATACTAGATGAGCTCACAGAAACCTTCACTGACATCAGCCAGACCATGTTAATCTTTACAGGTATTTCAAGGACAGGCAACACTTGATTATGTCTTCGCCGCAGTTCCAAATGGAAAGCGTGTAGCTAATGTCGCGGCGATGGATAGATATAACTAAAATCTCAAATACTCGACGGTATGATCTGATAGTTCCATTCCTATGACCAGGTCTTTCAAATTTCCCCATTCAAATATTGATCAAAAATTGGCTCAAACATCACTATTTACACTACTTTCAAAACAGCTCCGAGATAGTGGTGCACACTCATTATTGGCTGGTAGATGGTATCTGGGCGTTTAATATCATGAACACATTCTTTGAGCTTTCGTCTGCTTGTAACACATAGCCAAAATTTAGAGAAGAGTGGGAAAATCTTCAACCAAGTCTACAAGAAGCAAGTAGGGCTACCGTGAAGGCGTCATCAGATCTTTCTGGCAAAGCAACGAATGTATTTAAAGATATGGGGGGAAGACGACGCCCATCGGGTTACCAGTCAAAGTAGCTTATGAACGTCTCGATAGAATACTTGGGTCAAATTGGGATGTTTTCCCGCTAATATAAACAGCCTCACAACATCTCGTGAAAGGGGCTTAAGGAACCTCTGCTTCACATGCTGCTATAGTTGTTGCCACACAAGAAATGATTTTCAGTATTCCCCTTGGCGAAAATTTCACAACTCTCAGTTCTTTTGACTACAGGTGTTATGTGCCAGAGCTCCAAAAGCATGTTAAGGATTGGCCAATGGGTGCATACATGCTTGAATACAGCCGAATTCCCTGCGCAACCGAAATTTTTACTGAAACTTTACAACCAGACACTTTCACGGGATAGTTCTCCCGCTCTAAATTCCTATGATGAATATTGCGGGATGATGGTTCTTGCATTTTCGTAACCTCCGGTCCCGGGAATACTCATGCCCAGTGTCCCCTCGCTTAGTGGTGCTGGATGTATTGATCAATATTCTATTGCTACCTGGGTACGTATCAGTGGTCTTAGCAGACAAAATCCGTAATTGCCAGTTGTTATAATGATGTTTTTTATGCCAAAGAGTCTGTAGATAGGTTCTTGGACAGTACTAAACATATTCTGTTTCACGAGCTGTGTCTGGAAGTTTCTCGGAATGCAAACGACCAAGTCGTATTTATGAAACAAGATAACAATACTTGTTGATTTTTTGACATGCAAGGCTGGCGGCGGCGGAGACGGAGTGCCTGGTGAAATGTAAAGGCCTCAATAAAACGTCCTTTCTCACATATATATATATTTATCCTGTCAAATAATGAATGATATCTGAGTCTATATAAGTCCCTGCTATGACCATAATTCAACCCTAACTCCAGCCTGATCCAGCCAGGACTAGACAGCATAAACAACTCAATTTTTCATCGGGCCCCGTCCAACAAAAATGCTTCACAATGTCTAGTGTCTCCTTGAACCACCCAGCAAACCATGGCGCTCCTCTTTTTGTCCTCCGCTCGACTCTCCATATTTTTTGAGCTTCTTTTCCTGCTCCTCTCTTCTCTTATCATCGTCTTTCTGTCTCTGCTTTGCCGCTTTTTCCTTTCTCACTCTCTCATCCTCCTGCGCCTGTCTCTCAGCTTGCCCTTTTTCACTATCATTGAATAAAGATTTTTCCATATAGTCATAGCGGAGCTGTGCATATTGTCTTTAGCCTCGGAGCCGCGACCGTATTTCTGTGGGGGTTGATTAGTTCTGTCTTGCGTGTTGGAAGAAACTCATCCATATGCTTGTTCTCACTTGGGGAGAATGTATGAGAATTGGGGTGGCATACTGATAAATCTCGATCTGGAGGATGCCCATTATATTTGTAGATAATTTTCTTCGCCGGTAGATAGTTACAAGGATGATTTGGTCTACCTGTTGTGATACGCGGGTTAAATTCATATGGTGGCCTGTTGTAGGTATATGGTGAAACAAAGGAGATACTAAAAGAGACACTTCCGGGCTAACTGGGCTTAAAACGAGAACGGTTTATGTTATAGAAGTTGAAGTTGAGTGTAAAGTGAAGTGTTGATTGATAGCTTGGTATTGATCTCAACTTCGGTGGTAAATCGCAGTCCTTTTATACAAACACAGATCTACTTTAGGATAAGCAATGAGAGTCCATGTAGTTCCCAACGTTCAATCTAGCACATGTACATCGACAGAGAAAATATATATCAGCACAGGAAATTTATATCAACAGCTTTGTCTAGAATTCATATCCACAAATCTCTAGTATTGTTGTTTAATTGGTGAATCCCAAATACTCACATTGCGTTGAGGGAAGCTTCTCTCGTCAATCTCAAAGGATGGTGTGCGGCCAATAGACCGAACTTTGTATTTTAACCTCAAATTAACCTTAATCCTGCTTGGAAACTAAACGGGCAAGTTTGAATAGGGTCTAATATTAATCTAGAGTAGCCTTTGAAGTTCGTAAACGGTAGGAAAATACTTGGTAGCTTTTAATTGAGGAAAATGTAAAGTACAGTAAAAGTTAAGCGGAGGGATTGGGTGGGGTGAGGACAATTTTCGTATTTCTCATCGCTCTGTGAATCAAGCTCGGAAATCGAAGAAGAAATATGACTTCATTAAAATGTCCGATTTTCTAACCAGTTTATCAAGGAATCCGGTATTCGGTATGGACTTGGAGTGAAGAGTGGGAACTTCTTAAATAAAGATTCATCATCATCAATGTGATTGAGAGTATAAGAGAGTTTCAGATGGATAAGAGAATCCACAGACAAGCAACTTTTATAAAATAGCTTGAGAAGCTGACGATGACAAAAATTGATCAGGCACTAACCGTGAACTGAATTGAATAGTAAATCATGATACTGCGAACAATGTCTATTAATGGCTATGGGAATGTAGGCCCTTTGATCACAACAGCGATGTTTCCTTCCAATCAATGCAAGTACATATCAAGTCCTCTTGAAACTCATTTACTGGTAATTGGTATGAAGATGGGGGTGGGGAATGTCAGGAAGAATTTGGAATTCGGATCTTAACATGGTATCTGCATGTCTGCTCGATTTGATGGGGGTTTGACCACATTCTATATTTACACCCGAACCTGCGAAGTCGATTGGCAAAAAGGTTCAGCCGCTCATTTTCAATTCATGATATATCCTTTATCTTCCTGCATCCTTCTTGGTCAAGTCTGCGTTGTTTCCATTCTTGCTTCCCTCGATGCTTGCCATGAAGTCCCTAGTAGATGTTAGAGCATGCAAAAGGTATATGCTTGTGGAACCAAAAGATCCTCTCATTGAACCTACTTAATGTATTTCTCCTCATCTGGACTTTTGGCGTTAATTGGTGGAGTTGACTCCTTCTTTGCAGCAGATCCACCACGAGTGGACAAAGTGACGAGTCCAGCCATCGAACCGAGAACTGCCATAGCTAACTAGTATCGCGGTTCCTATTAGTAATACTCCTTGACTTCTGCTCACTGCGTAGCCTGTTCAATTGCATGAAGGAAAAATCAAAGATTTTGAGTAGAGGACTTCGGAATAGGCCACCTACGTAGTGGGAGCCAACTTGCTTTCCGGCGATTTGGTAGTAAGAAACCATTTTGACGAGTTCGAAGATTTGACTAAATCGATAATTGTTCGAATATGGTTGCGGTGACGGAGTGAAGGTTCGTGATAGTATTGATCCGGTACAGTTTGATTGAATTGGAGCCATACAAATTTCCAAGCTAGGCGATCTAAGCGCCAAGCGCGCACCGAAAGATTCCGAGATGCCGATTGTCTTCCCGTCCCGCGTTGAGGAACAGAACAAAGCAAGAAGGCAAGCAAAAGGGCTCCGCTTCCAGCTTTCCACTCCACCTTTTAGCGTCTAGGAATTAGAGGAGTACCAGGAACAATCAATCCCCCACTCGTGGGCATCGTCATCTCCCCATGCCAGGACCGGTTAATACTTGACAAGTTCTTCCCGTCCGAGGTCATAGAAAAGGAATGCGACAAAAGACACCAGTCTTTGAATCTATCAAACATACAACGTATCCTTCTTCACAATTAAAACAGCTAATTCCATTTTCGAAGCTACTTGATACACTATTTACTGTGTTCACTTGTTTTCTACTTCAATCTCTTCAGTATAAAAACGAAAAATGGCTGGAAAGGATAACAATGACTTTCGAGGTCCACCCCCGACTGGTCTACCGGACGTGGAAAAGCTTCCTGATGGAATGCAAAGAATCATAGACAAAGCAGATAAGGAGGATAACTTCTATGATGAGCTTTATGATGGATAGTATGTATCCATGCGACTCTTGTCTTAGCTAGCCTCTTGCACTCGAGAACCACATAGACTCATCAAGCACTATTTTTACTCACAAAATGCTAATTGTGATGCGACAGTGCTCCTCAGACCACCGAAAGCAATATTAGATACGCGGCATATGCTACTCGCATACGTACAGGTCAGTTTTTTCATACGGCATGTAGTTCTAGAATTTTAGCTAAGATCTCTGATAGCCCTATTATCTGCGCAACGATACGTAGCCTATACATCAGATATCGGGGAGTCTTTTCGACCGGTAGCTCATCCAAACTGGGTTCGAGCAGCTTATGGCGTCTCATGGGCCTATCTCATTGGCGACGTCACACATGAGGGATACAAGGCATACTGTAGGAATCAGGAGGTTTTGCATCCGGAACTTCCGCGAGAAGCAATGCACGATCGATACAATGATGCAAAGACGAATCTTAAGATAGCCGCCAATGAGAACGGGCTGTCACTGAAGCCTTGTCAAGTTGCGCCACTGGATGATTATAGGACAGTAATGGCACAGCGTGCCCTATTTCAAGGAATTGCTTCTATGGGTAGGTGTATTGATTTACTTTTTCGCATTCATGCCGACATTGATGTTAGAAGAGTTCCACCAAGGACCCATCACTGACGCGACCAGGTTTACCCGCCTTTACCATTCATTCCATTGTGCGGTATTCCGGTAAATATATGAAGAATGTCAAGAATGTAAGGGTTAGAACATGGGGCCCCATAGGTCTGGGACTGGCTGCTGTACCCGCTTTACCTTTCTTGTTTGACAAGCCTGTCGAGGAAGCAGTTGAATTTGTATTCCATAAAGGCTTCGAGACCTTCGGCGGTAAACCTGCCGTAGGTAACGCACCTGTCACGGGTCGGGAACATTTGTTAGAGCGACCCGAGAAGGCAAAGAAAGAAAAAGAATTGTGACGAATAGTTACTTTTAAAATTTGGAGCATGGCGTTTAGGAGACATCCATCTCTATTGGTATTGGATCAGCATAATATCAGTTCCATTTCGAATTGCGATGATTTCTTTTTCCATTATTTTGGGTTTCCCACACGAAAAAGGTTGGTCACACTCAAGTATGCTTCTATTTCCAAAGAGTGGTACAAGGGAATTTTCTAGTTTCATGATTCACAATTCCATTAAATTCTATCTTCATTTACGAAACAGGGTCAACATATTCTACGCCGAGTGGCTGTACTTTCTCAGCTTTTTCAACATCCAACGACCCAATTGGTATTCCGACATTGGTTCACAAACACTATTCTTCATGCCCACTTGAAATCTGAATGGTAGATGGACCGATTTTCAATCTTTCTCATTGAAATTGTTACGCCATATAAATTTGAGGTATAGTACATGGATGTGATTCACTTTGATTTCTCTACAGTGCCTTCATAAATCTTGAAAATGTCTTTTGTTTTTCTACTTAGCTCCAAAAGGGAACATCATCATGACGGCCGTAAGATTCAACCAAGATTTGATAAAAATGGTTGAAAGTGCCGACATTCCGAGGCCTATGTGTGATGAGTTCAAGAAGATGATTTCAGGAATGAAGTCAGTACATCTTGACTCAACATTACATTAACGTGATCGTTAATCCTTGTGGCGTTTAGTTTCAAGGCATGTCTAGCTGATTGTATGCCGAAATTCAAGTTGAACGTACGTCGGCATTTACTTAACTTCAACGACAACTCCATAAACGATGAAGATACTCTTGACGACCTCAGAAATCGTCGAATGGCCGTAGCCAAGACCTTGTTTGGCAAACTTGGTCTGGATACCAACATCGAATTCTGTACCTGGGGCTGCAACACCTTTATTGGTAAAGATGTCTATATCAACAGGGAGTACGTCACATACTGCTATCCGGCCAAGATTCTACTAAGTATGGTATTACAGTGTCTCGATTTTTGATAGCGCACCCGTTCAAATTGGCGACCGTGTTCTCATTGGGCCCGGTGTCTGTATATGTACCGATACGCATGAACTTGACGCTCTGTCGAGAAAACAAAGCCAAATAAGATCTTATGCAAAACCAATAATTATTGGCGACGATTGCTGGATTGGGGGAAGAGCAGTTATAGTTGCAGGGGTCACTATTGGGAATGGATCGACGGTTGCAGCTGGGGCTATTGTGGCCAAGGATGATGAAGCAAGTAAGTACTGTACCTTTCCCATTTGCGTCTTTCAGCCTTTCATTTATGATGCGCACTTCAAGCACGTGCAATAGATCGAGTTGGGGAATTGTTTCGCTTAGGTATTGATGCGTGTACAGATTGTCTTATTGGTGGTGTGCCTGCCAAGATTATCAGGAGGCTTGATAACGGAGCTATGTTGCCAAAGTAGTATCCTTCAGCTTGATACTTTTTTCTAATTTGGCGACATATTCTTTTTGGACTTTAAGGGTTGTGGAGGAGTATTTGGAGTCAGGTAAACCCCTAAATATGTAATATCGCTACCTCGATGGTTATATATTGTTGATGTTTTCGGGCTTCCTTCTATAGTTGCACCTAGTCTGCACATATCGCTAGATATGATGAAGATCCCTATACTCACTTGCACTAAGAGCGAGATCCCAGACTGGATTGATGCGGACCTTCGGCACAGTCTTAATACTCGGCATGTTGTTTGCAAATCTTTGATAAATTTTTGATATTTACATTGAAAATCTGATGAGCTTGACGTTTCAAAGGGTTCTTTGGTATAGTGATAATGGTGAAGCACTGAAATAAGTGCTCATAACCTGGTCATTAATAATGGCAGATTCCAATAGCTGTATATAGGAATGAACAAGACCGCATTTTTACACCATGCGTGTGTTAGAATTAGTATATCGAGCTTGGCTTTGAAGATTAAATATCTTGAAAACTGTAAGGCTGATAACATAACATCATAATATCACGCCATATCAGAGGATTCATTGTTTGGACTATCATTGAAACTCCGGAATCGCATTCCCATATAATACTTGCAACAATTTGAAACCTATCTATTTAATGCTGAGTTGTTCCTCTCTCGATCTCCAGTTGGATGACCTCGTCTGGATGCAGTGCTGGAATCTTCCAATCCAGCCTCTTACTCACCCTTACTCTTCAAGCACTCGAGTAGAATTCGGCGATGAATTGTCATGCCTTCTGAGTGAAAACATGAGGTACTCTCTGTCGAGTAAGACGACGGAGCTTAGATCTTGAGGCTGCTAGGAGTGTAAGCGATAATGGATCACTGTGTGCATATTATGTTGTCTGGGTACAGTAGTGTGATATATATGGAAGTCAAAAGGTTCGATATTCGAAGGGAGTCTATAGAATATCAAGAATGGCCTTAGAAGGCAAGAAAGTTTCTGGTGTCGCAATGCCTGAAAGCAAGTTCAGTACGGATTGCTGCGGCGACTGGATATTTAAGACGGTAATTAAAACCCGACTACTCGTACGATCTTTCATTCGTAGATAACCTGGATCTTCGGATTTGCTGCTCTTAGCTGTCATTATTATATGTGAGGAGGGGGCTGAAACAATCCTGTTTCTTGCGTATTCTTCATGATCCCAAGGAAGATCAACCTATCGTGAACATGAGAGGCATGTTAAAAAACAAATTCCACTTGATATTGTGTCATTCAATCCCTTCCACAGATTGACAGTCAATACTATGACTCCACCGCCCTGGCACGTGCCGTTCATGATGTGAAAAATATGACTCCAAAAAGGCTCATCAATAGGATTTTTGTGTGTGAGTTGAGCATGATGAGCCTAAAATGACTACCGACTCAGGAGATGAATCAGGAATAGGAGCTAAATGTGACCTTAATAGGGTTCGAGGAATTCCCTTCCTTTCCTCTTCTTTTTCCTTGCTTATGTTCCTTACTACTCGAAAATATTGAGACCCGACAATAATGCCTTGCACACTTAGAATAATTGTGTCGAATTGCAAACACTCAGTTTCACCAAATATGCCGAGAGTTTCAAGAGATGACCACTCTATGACTTCGATCACCACAGCTGAAGGGTAGGGTCTCCATAATCCGTTCAGATAGCAGTTCTACTTTGCTAATTTTTCATATAGACGTCAGTCGACCTTGTATCCGCCCAACAAAATTTCTACGGGAGCAAGATTTGGTGATGACATCACCCTCAACTCACGCAGTGCTGTCGATAGTATAGTTAGACCTATTACAGTCCGTGCTGGATGCGTACTTGGATCTAAAGTACATATCAAAGCAAATGTCTACCTTCAGGACAAGGTAGAACTCGACCATCACACGGAAATTGAGGAAAACGTGAGGATCTTGCGAAACACTAAGATTGAATCTCATGCGAAGATTAGAACATGGGTTCTCATTGGTGAAGGAGTGAAGATTGGTCCAGCAACCTCGATAGGTAAACACTCAAAGATTGATTCTGAAGTGAAGATTGGAGCAAATTGTGTTACTGGAGCGGGGGTCTCCATCGAAGCTGACGCACTCATACAGAGTGAAGTACACATTGGAGATAGATCAAGAATTGGCAAAGGTTCGTGGGTTCTCAATGGAGCGAAGCTCGGTCGAAAAGTTCTGATCAGGGGGGACGCTAAAGTTCGGCAAGATGCAAGAATTGGAGATAGAACTTGCATAGCCAGAAATGCTGATGTGCTTAGAGAGGTACAGATAGGTAGAGGGGTCACCATAGAAGAAGGTGAAATAGTTGAGAAGAATATTCCTGATGCTCGGGGTGAACGTTAGTATAGCAGGCGTGAAAATATACTTGCTGCTATACTTTCTAGTCTTGTTATTCTATAGCTAGACATATATTAATAAATTTGCGTAGATGTTCAAACATATATTCTACTTTCGGTGGTTTAAAATTAAAAGTGGTAGGAATTCATAAATCACCTAATAAAAGTAGAGTTCTAATCGTGGTTTCCTGGGGTGGCTTGATTACATGCATCACGAAGCTTCCACTCGTGGTTCCTAAGATGACTGCAAAGCTCAAACTTTCGCCTATGATAGAATCAAATCTTCGTTCCTTGGGATGGCTACAAATCATAAAAGTTGAGAATTTTCGGTTGTGGCTTCTTGAATGAGTGAACATCACAAACTATAATCCAATAACTCGGTTTCTGGCTCTCAAAATGATAATCCACTGGTATTAAAGCTGTGGATGATCTATATGTACTCTTAAATCATTCATAGAAAAACAAAAACATTATTCGCATGAATAGGAAAATCAAAAATGGCAGATTTACCACGAATTATTGATTTTGACAGGCATGAGCGGGAAGCTATGGCTAATTTCACTGGTCAAAACGTCTATTCTACCAGCGCTGACGCTTATGGATACGCGGATTTACGAATTTATAGCAGCGAAGCTGAAGCCAGGCTGGCCCTCACCCATGCAATGTTCATTATACATCATACTGTGGCGGCAGATGCACATTGCTATGGATTCAATACATCAAAGTAACGTATATCCAATATACGAAACGAAGGCTCTACTGACAGCTTTACTTGTAGTATCAAGATTAGCGGTAGATCCGGTATCATTATCTGCGAACCTGGTATGATTGGCTCTATGGTTCATCTCAACGCCAGTGATGAAAAGATTATCCTAAAAACCGGGTGTATGATTGACAACGATGTTTACATTGGTCCTGGTGTAGTGATTGGAATTGGTGTACATGTCTACGCAAATGTCCAGATCGCTGGCGACACAGAGATCAACAATTATACAAACGTGGAACGCGGCGTGAATATTGGCTGGAATGTACGCATTGGCGCAAAGGTATCGATTAGACAAAATGTCATAATCGGAAGGAATGTTGTAATTGAAGAATCGGCAGTTATTGGAATGGGTGCTGTAATTGAGGATAATGTACGCATTGGAGCTGGAGCAAAGATCCTGAGGCTGGGGAGAATAGGGGCTGGCACGAGAGTTGAAGACAATGCTAGATACGTTCTTTAGTAATATCTATTACCCAGCCGACAATCAGATGGGTACACAGCTCTTGGGACTTTGAAGGGTTTCTCGTCGAGATAAAAAGGTACTTTAGTCAAACTGCGTCGAGGTTCATAAACGTACTCTCTGAAGGAAATAGAAACAGGAAGCATCACCTACAAGCTTTTTGAACTATCAATTGACGGTATTAGTGTAATAAGTGAATCTCATAAATCATTAATAATAAGTTTTCGTGGTGAATATCTCGAATGATCAGGACATCTGACTCTGAAATACAGTCTCTCAAAAGTCCAGAGGTATACTCTCCAAATAATTCTAGAAAAGCTCTGCATATCATTTCAGTGTAGCCAACTAAGTTAATCAGTCACCTGAGTCAATCTGATGAGCGACAAAGGCAGAGCAGACATCTAGTCTGGTTGCGAGACCTAGCTTTGGATCATCGCTCAGTGGGAACTTTCCCAAATCGAGTAATGAGTCATGGCCAGAAATTCTAGAGAAAGTATTTCTGACAGGGTTTAGAATCTCCACGTTGAAGAACACTGCAGGATTAATCTCTCGCGAAATGGGAGAAAGTAAAGTGAAGGTCGCAAGATAAAATTCTGTGTCTAGATCGCAACCTCACAACCCAATATTCATCCACCACTGATCATTAATTCCACAGAAGCAACACGTAGAAAATTCCTCATAATCATTTATACCAAACATTGAGAATTGGGGACAGGCAAAGAACTGAAGTATGTGAGAAGGATGAGAATAGTGTAATTTAGTTTCGCAAAATTTCCATCAGATTATCGAGCAACGCCTAGCACCTAAAACAAAACACCAGCTCAATTATTGCAACCTATTTCTCTTTTTTCGCCGCCGAGAGTCTTTTCTTTACTTCTCGTATATTCCATCGTGAGGGTAGCAACAAATCCTATTACTTGTTAGTATCTTAATCTTCCAGAAGATTCGATACGTACCCAAATGGTATGCCACAAGAAGGTCGCGACGAACCAAACCGTCCAAGCATCTCCACCAGCCCATTGATGTGTCTGCGGATGCTTCTTCAAAGCGTTCTTCACTACTTTATTGGCATAAACGTCAACATCCTCTCCAGTACTCAATATGACATGACCCGCCGCAGCATGTTCAACAATATCTCTTGCTGGGGCATATGGCGAGTTATCTGGTAATTTGACTGATGGTTGATTGTCGAAAAATCTAGTTTTTACCGCACCAGTGACTACGAGAATGGCTTTAACACCGAGAGGTTCGAGTTCAAGACGAAGCTGATCAGTAATTAAGTTTACTGCTGCTTTACTTGCATTGTAATATCCTTGCCAATATCCAGGGCTAACGCCAGCGATTGAGCCGATGTTAATAACTGTCCCTTTGGAGGAAATAAGAAGTGGCGAGAATGCCTGTGTTACTGCTACGAGAGCGAAGACATTGATGTCGAACATCTTTTGAGCAACTGATACTTCAGAATCTAGCAATGGCATGGCGTAACCTAAATTTTGTCAGCTCTATTTTGAGATGCTGGTCCAGTCATATGGTTTCTTAAAACATACCAGCACCGGAATTGTTAACGAGGAAATCCAAATTTCCTCCAGTTTTTAACTGGACAGCATCAACAGCCATTTTGATGGATGTTGAATCTGTGACATCTAGTGAAAGAGTTTCAAGTCCTAACTTTTTAAGATGTTCGATTTTAGCAAGATTTCGAGCTGTAGCGAAAACTCGAAGACCTTGGCGATGAAAAGATTTTGCGAGAGCATCTCCAATACCACCTTCACTGCATCCAGTGATCAAAACTGTTTTCTGGGCCATTTTTATATATATGAATATGCGGATATGTTGTGTTTGGAATTCCGAATTTTCAACGAAGCTGTCTTTGTGTTGCCTGGATATATATAGACTGCAAACGGAAGATGGATGTTATAAGATGATTGATTGATCTGAGAAGAAATCTAACGGAACTATCGTATTTATATGCTTTCTCAAGATTCTAACAAACTGCTCGGATTTCAACTTGAATTTCCTCGTCTCCCTTCTAGACTGTATACAAATGACATATCGGTAATTCGGAAACAAAGTTGCTCCGCACCGTAATGTTACAAACCCACATTTCTGCTTGCATAACAATGACATGAGTTTGTACTAAAATGAATGGGCTTTAAATTGACTTTTCGGTCTATGGAATGATTACTGATCAAGCCGAAACTAGCGATTGGACTTCGGACATTAATCTAGGTGAGGGCAACTGGATCATGTGACGATAGTAGAGCAGCCTTAATGATTGTTAGGAGGGGTTGAATTGATAATTGACAATGAGTGCGGATTTGCAGCCTTTGTTTTTGCCAATTGCAGAGATCAATGCATGTGGCTTGTTTAATTTGAAATGGTGATGATTGTCAGCCCATGAAATTGAATATTTGTGGCCTCAGGCATGATTCTCACCTCTAGCGCAGAAATACCACTTTACGCGTCCAAACGCGTCTCACCACCATTTTCCATTTCACTTTAATTTCACACAACTTTCTTGGAACAACAATACAAAATCTTCATATCACTCATCAAATTCTACGAATCCAGCAAGAATCAAAATGTCACCATCACTTGAAGAAGAACTCTCTACTCTTCCTCGCGAAATTCCTGCTACAAAGGAATCCACAGAACCAAAACCATCTCCAAATTCAAGTTCTACTCCCAAAAAACATGAAGAATATCAATATCTAGACTTAATCCGCGAAATTCTAGAAACCGGTGAACATCGTCCTGATCGGTAAGCTCCAATTTTTACTTTGCTCATTCTTAATAATTCCCAGAAGTATACATAACTGACGAAAACCCCAAATAGAACAGGAACTGGCACCATCTCCCTCTTCGCCCCCGCACCTTTAAAGTTCTCCCTCACATCCCCTACAGGAACCCCGATTCTTCCTCTCCTCACAACAAAACGCGTATTTCTCCGCGCCGTCCTAACTGAACTCCTTTGGTTCATATCCGGTTCCACTTCTTCTCTACCCCTCTCCGCTGCCGGAATAAAAATTTGGGATGGAAATGGATCCCGTGCATACCTAGACTCCATCGGTCTTTCTCACCGTGCCGAAGGAGACTTAGGTCCCGTCTATGGATTCCAATGGCGACATTTCGGCGCTAAATATATTGATGCCGAGACAGATTATACAGGACAAGGTGTTGATCAATTAGCAGAAATTGTATGGAAGCTCAAGAATAATCCATGGGATAGGAGAATCATTTTGAGTGCATGGAATGTGGCAGATATAAAGTTGATGGCATTGCCACCTTGTCATATGTTTGCGCAATTTTATGTTTCTTTCCCGAAAATTTCTACAACATCCTCAACTTCCGAACCAAATACAAACCCCTCAAACCCAGAATCGAAACCCAAAGGTATCCTTCATTGCCAGCTCTATCAACGTTCCTGCGATATGGGGCTTGGTGTCCCGTTTAACATCGCCTCTTACGCTCTGCTAACGCATATTCTCGCTCATGCATGCGATCTTACACCCGGTACATTTACACACACAATGGGAGATGCACATGTTTATGTTGATCATGTCGATGCGTTAAAAATACAACTTGAGCGAGAACCCAGAGAATTTCCTGAATTAGGAATTTTGAGGGAGGATCAAGGTAGTGGAGTTGTAGATGGATGGAAGCCAGAGGAATTTGAGGTTAGAGGATATAAACCACATGGGAAGATTGATATGAAGATGAGTGTTTAGGGGGTGGTGGGAATGGAGTTTTTGGAAAGAGGAGAATGGAATTTGGGATAAGGGATAATGGAGGTGAGGGGGATAAATGGAGATTTAATTGTGTATAGATAGATATTAGATGAGTATGAATTATTGAGTCATGGTTTTCATGAGACATGATTATAAAACGAAGGTATCATGTAATGAGCCTTCAAGTCCAGAGTTATATATTTATGTTGTTGCATCAATAAAGAATTCCTTGCAGATACAACAATATAATTCGAATAAGAAATTCAACCCTCCCTCCCCCAATTCATCATCTCATATTCACTACCACCACCTACTTACTAACTAACCAACTTGACAAGGAACAAAAAGTTACCAATTCCCATCCATTCCCACCTATTTCAATCACAAAAAGCAAAAAGATTATTTCTCAGGGCCTAATCCGGGATCGAACCGGAGACCTCTTACAATTCAGATCCAATAAACCCAAAGCAAGAATTCTACCACTGAACTATCAGGCCTCTGTTATATATTCGGCTTCACAATTAAATAATATAACCTAGAAATTCGGAAAATTGAAGTCATAGTGGAGAAAGATTTTTCTTTCGCATAGTAGGTGTGGAGACATGGGAGGGGTGCGTTTTGGTGTGGTTGGTAAGCAAGTGGGATAGGGGAAATTTTGGATGGGTGGGTATGGGGGTGGATGTGGGAATGGGAATGGGAATGGGGATGGATGGATATTTAGGGGGTAGGCGAACTGATTATTGGGTTGGTTTGATGTGAGAATGATGGAATTTCTTGGTTTTGTTTTAGGTTTGTTTTTATGAATGGGGATTTGAATTTGAGAATCTGAGGATCTGTGGATGAGGTACTTGTAAATGGTATCGTATCTCATATTTGTCTGTTTGAGGGAGCAGTTGTAATCTCACTCTTTATTTATCAATGAGTTTCCAGGATCTCATCTCATCTACCTCTTTCTCGTACATTCAACAGAGGCAATTCCAGATAAAATTGTAGAGATTTCTTTTGAATTTTTGATTGGACAGGTCGATGAAATTTGGATTGGTACGGATGATTGGTATATAGTACTCACCGACCTACACAGTAAGCAGTATTCAAACAAGTTACTAACTATTCCAAACTCTTTCTCAGCCTAATATGTTCATGGTAAAATGCCAACTCCCCCTCCCCCCCCATATACCAACATAGAGTTAAACAGGTAAGAATTCCAGAATCAATGTATCTACTTTTCAGTCCTAGAATGAATTCACCTCTCACTTCACCTCACGATTTCAATTTCAATTTCCAATTTCAATTCCATTCTAAATTTTCAAGTCCCAGAATCAGTCAACTTCCCACATACCATACCATCCCATCGCCTATCGCTCATCGCCCATTCTCACATACTTCTTAATCTAAATAGCTAGCTAGCTAGCTAGCTCATTATATCTATATCTACACAAGCAATCCCAGTTCCAAATCCCAACTCTATCCAAACCTATCCGGATTCCAAAAAGCAATATAAATTTTAAATCCCGGAGAAGATGAGTTTGATTTATAGATTTAGTATGTATTATGGAGGATTCTTTATTTCTGCTTTGATTTATTCGTTTATTCATTGATTTATTTATCTTCTCATTATATTATTCGACTACCTTACCTATATATAAACTCTTCTCCCTCTCTCCTCTCTCTCAAGTAAGTCTGCACCATGCAATCCCAGCCAAGGGTCCTATATACCATCGCATATCGATATTCCTGTACATCCATCCATCTATCCCTCTCTCCTTCTACCATCAACCACCCTAAAATCTTATATTTATAAACTCCCGCTTTCTTAATCAACTAGTCAATCAAACGAATCAATAAACCAATGAACCAGTAAACACACCAAGGATAATGTAACACAACACAACACTATTTTCCATCCTCCTCCATCCTCCTTTTCCTTCATCCCCAGAACAAAAATCCTCGCGATCCATCTCTCGTTTAATCTATCTCTCCATCTCTCCACCCCTCCATCCACCCACCAACCCATACAATCTCCAAATACTACCCAAATACTCCACATTACCGACAAACGATATACATGTATACTAAATATATATCAAGTTCCTTTTCTTCCCCTGGCAAATAACTCATTTACATTGAGATACCTAGGTATGCGTCACTCGCTTACTCTACGAATAGGGTCAAGTATACTTTCAATTCATGCTCTCAAATTATACTCTCAAATCGTACTCACCTACTCCTGCACCCAACACCAACACTAACACAATTCTGGCCACCCCTTCAATCCTCATTTCCAATCCAATCCCAATTCCAATTCCACTCCATCTCCATCTCCATCTCCATCTCTCTCACTCTCACTCTCACTCTCACTCTCACTCTCACTCTCACTCTCACTCTCACTCTCACTCTCACTCTCACTC